>JAVRRR010000172.1:0-33768 GCA_035927975.1 Rachicladosporium monterosium | reverse complement strand
ATTCAATTATCAAGGTGGTCAACTTGGAATTGCTGGACCGCGCCCCCGTTTGGACCGCGCCCCCGTGCCCCGCGTTAGCGGCGGTCGTAATGGCGCTCTACGACTCTATTATCGGATATTGCAGGGTGTGGAGAAACGCATACGAGGCCACCGTGCAATGGTGCGAGCAGTGCAAGCCCGTTCACATGAGGAGTACACCGATGTTATAGTCTCCGAATCATACGACGGCTCGGTCATAGTCTGGACAAGACAAGTGGAAGACAAATGGCTCCATCACCGTTTGGATGCTTTCACCTTTGCGGAGCGTGCCGCTAGAGCTGTGCCTCGCTCGACGCGCACGGTCTCAACAGGAATCGTTGACGCAACTCTACGCTCTCACCCGCGATCGACATGGACGAGCTCGGATCCGCGAAGGCGCTCGCGGCCCGAAGATCGTCTCCCTGCAATCCATCCGGCTATCGTGTTCCAAGTCGATGTGAATGAACAATGGCTTGTGTGCGCCTAGGAAAGCTCAAGCAGTATCTGTAGATGGGATTACGCAGATGATGAGCAGGTGATGGAAGCAGTAAATGAAGATGGCGTGGTCGACCGATCCGCGGTGGCGGATGTGCGGCATGCAGGTCTTGATCATCGACGAGATCAGCATGATCGAGGCGCACCAGTTCGAGCGATTGGATCAGGTGGGGGGCGGCCGGAGCAGGCGTTCGGAGGGATGCAAGTCATCGTCACGGGTGACTTCTACCAGCTCCCGCCCGTGAAGGCGTTCCAGACCTGTCTCGAGTGCGGCGTCGAGTTGCGCGTCCGCGAGATCTGCGCGGCCTGTGAGACGACGCAGGGACTGGGCGGCCCCCGATCGCGCGTACGCACAATACCCGCCCCGCCAGTGCGCGTGGTGCAGGACGGACTATCCCGCGTTCGTCCGTCCCCAGCGCCACGTGAACCCGCGGAATCCGCAGCTAAGCCTCCGCGCGACGAAGCAGAGCGAGCCGGTGGCTCACACGACGGAGGCCCGCTGGGCGCTGGAGCAGCAATGGGCGTTCTGCAGCGCCAGCTGGACGGCGTGTGATTTCGCCCACGTCACTCTCCCCGAGACGCACCGGCAGCATGAGGCGGCGTTCGTCCGTCTCCTGAGTACGCTTCGGTTGGGAGGGGAGCTCGACGGAGATCAGCTGGAGCTGTTGGTGGACCGCGACATCGGGTCCGCGATCGAACTGTCACCAGTCCGAGATGAGGTGGATCGCAAGAACCGGCTCGGATTCGAGTCGCTCCCCGGCCAGGAGCACTCGTATCGCTGCCGGGACCACGTCGACGTCCAGCCACATCACCCGCACCTCGCGGACAAGGCGAAGACGGATCTGGAGGGGGAGGCGGGCGCGCTGAAAGGATGCCGCGAGCGCCGGTACCCGGCGTCGCTGCGGACCAAGTTCGGCATGCTGGTGATCCTGCTGGCCAACATCGACCCCCTGCGCGGACTGGTGAACGGTACGCAAGGGAGAATCGTGGGGTTCGTGGCGCATGGGACGGCGCTTGCGCCGCGGCTGAAGCAGCTGGCGGAGTTCGGGCTCGGCGGCGCCTTCGAAGCCGGACAGCTTCGGCAATGGGAGGGTCGGCAGAGCGGGCTGCGCAAGCTCCCCGTGGTGCGGTTCGAGAATGGGGAGAAGCTGGCGATGTACCCGGTGTGCCAGGAGAGCGCGATCGGCGACCCGCCGCCGTTCAGCGTGGTGGCGCGGACGCAGGTGCCGCTGCTGCCGGCGTGGGCGATCACGGTGCACAAGTCGCAAGGGATGACGCTACAGCGGGCGGCGGTAAACTTGGATCAGGTGTTCGAGCCCGGGATGGCATATGTAGCGCTGTCGCGGGTGCGGAGCTTGGAGGGCTTACGAGTAGTCAGCGCGATCGGGGCGAAGCGGTTACAGGAGCGCGGGCAGCTCGGGGGAGGGAGCTCGGAGGTGTGGAGGTTTATGGCGAAGCATTTCGGCGAGGAGGAGAAGGTTGTGGACGGCGGTCAAGAAGGCGAATGTGTCACAGTCAGGCAGAGGTAGGGAGTAGGAGTTAGGGTAGACAGTCCACCACACTCTTACTACTACTCTGAGAAGTTGTTTCATTTTTGGCCAGAATGCAAAGTTATCATATGTACGCAGTGTCGGTACGCCATTGTTCCCAGCCAGATTAGGAGCCATATCAGAACACAGCATACACAGTACACCCGCAGCCAGCAACGAGAGATTGTCGAACATGTTAGGACGTTAGACATTGCCCAGGATCCAATTGCAGTTCAGTGTCGCGCAGCAGGTACCACACCCATCAGTAGTTTGCCAATTTTCCAGGACGGTTTACAGTGCCAGGCCCCAACCAAGGACAGCATATGTTGTTACATTTGTCGAGTCAAGCGGGTCATGCAGCGACATCAAACGGCCAAGCACGTGTGGCAGAACCCATCGACGCATGGAGGTGCCCGTCAAGGCAAGAGCAGAAAGCCCAGCATGATCGTAGCCGGACCATCGAGAACATCAGCGAGCGAACCATCGCCAGCCCAACATGTCCGACGGCCACAACATTTGGCCGGTTTCAGCCGTCAGGAGTTGCGGCGTTTGATCCGAGCCGGTATAGGAGAAGACGACGACAGGTTCGAACAGGCCCGAGACAGTTCGGACAGTGATAGCGACGAGGACGAAGCCAAGAAGCAGAGTGAAGCCATTCCACAGCGAGCAGATGGTGAAGACCATCCACAAGTACAGCGGGCATTGGGTGAAGATATAACGGTATCTGTGGCGAAGTGTAAGGTTGGATAGGCGGCCCGAGTACGCGTTGACCGCCGGCCAAGAACGGTGGTTTGGCGTTGTGCAGCATACCGCCGCCACCGTGTTAGAGCCGGCCCGGAACGTTGCCCAGCGAAAGCGACGTCGGCAGCGGTTGGTAGAAGCGACGTTGGAGTTTTGGATCGCCGTGTTTGACCACCATTTGAAGGATAGCGAGTTCGAGAACGGAGTGATCAGCGGTTAGCCATTTTGGGCATGGACACGCAGACGGGCGGATGGATGGAGGCCCAGAATTACACCCCCATATTGGCCGCCATGATTACGGTGTTGCGAGCCATGGTGGTGTATCGGTCGTGGCAGGCGCGCCAACAACCCGTCCGTGGGTACGTCAAAGCTGGCAGAAGCGACCGCGAGGCTACAGCAGAGGCACCATCCGTATATGAAGGAGTCCAGCAGATGGTCGACCGAGTCATGACGTTGACCCAGTTCCACGGCCATCCCACGCCATTGGACCGGATTTACCACCATAAGACGTACGGGATGAAGATCCGGTACACGACGCAAGGCGAAGGACGGGTGTCGTGGATCGGCGAGCGGATGTTGATCAACAACATCAGTTTCAGCATGGACGAAATCCGCACCGTCGTCCACGGGTTGAACGACACCGTACAGCAGCGGTTGGTGCGCGATTTGTTGTGGATGACGCCGGGCGAGAGTGCCGATACGTGGAAGCCCCCGGGCATGCCCGCATTTGAATTGGCCATGTTGTTCGACAACCACGCCGAGATGAGCGAGGGGTGGAGTTTCATCCAGGACCGCCGACATTCATGGGCCGTGGACGGCGCCGAGTGGATGTGGCAGCGCATATTCGACCACGAGAGCATCCAGAAGCGGTTGATCACATCCAGTATAGAAGAGGTCCAGGCCGGAAACATCCAGTGCCGCGACGTGGGCATCGAGCGTTATTTCCGTCAGGTGCGCCGGTTCAAAGAAGAATTGATGGTGTTAGTGCACATGTCCGCCGGAGCACCGGCACGAGCCACGGAATTGATCAGCATCCAGCACGAGAACGGCCCCCAAGCACAATCCCAGCGAGGCGTGTTCATCGACAACGGCATGGTGGTGTTCATCACCGGATACCACAAGGGATAGAAGAAAAGCCACCGCGTTCAAGGTTGTCCACCGATACGTGCCCCGAGAGGTCCGTGAGAATGTGGTGTATTATTTGTGGTTGGTAGAGCCGTTCGTACGGAGTTGCAGGCCATTGCGCAGAACCAACTTGAGCATTGCCCGTGGATGTGGCAGCCGCGTCCGCAGGAGACGTGGAGCGACCGGGAGCCGGAAGACATGGTCGAGGACCGAGCAGAGCCCGAAGAGGCCGAGGACGAAGACCGGGGCGAAGAGTGGAGCGACGAGGAGGAGGATTGGTTAGGCGGTATGGCACCGCAGTCCGCAGAAGCCCAGTCCCAGAACGTGGACGGGTTATGGAACACCGACCGAGTCCGGAGAGCTATGTACCGCGAGACCGAGTCCCGGATCGGTGTCCCCATCGGAGTGGCGACATGGCGGCATGCATATCCCGCTCCAGGGGGAATTGAGTCACGATTCGGGTGTGCAGGAGATGTTGGACGAGACATACGAGCGCCCCGGCCGGGGTGCCGCCAGCGCCAGCATCGCCGCCGTCCGAGCCCAGCAGGCTGGCCACAGCATCGAGATGGAGGAGATGATATGCGGATTGTTGTTGACCGCCAACCCATTCGCCACCATGTCCGAGCAAGCCCGGTTCCGCAAGGTCAGTATCGATTGGCATCGCATGTTACGGTTCCCATCGTCGTGGACCGATCACGCCGTCAGTTCCGAAGTCCAGCATCAGCAGGAAGTGCAAGCGCGGGAAGCGCAGCAAAGACGGTGGGATCGGGTCCGCAGCGTCAACATATCCGCCACGTTGACGAAATTGTACGATCGCGAGGCCCAATTACGAGGCATTCAGGAACCCGCGATGAAGGCCATCGTCGCCCAGGCGCCACGGGTGTTAGCGATCATGCGAACAGGCGGCGGCAAGAGTTTGTTGTTCATGTTACCCGTCGCAGGGACATCCGACGGCGTGACCATCGTCATTATGCCCACGGTATCGTTGCGGCAGGATTAACAAGCCCGTTGCGAGCACGAGCACATCCCGTGTGTCGAGTGGGAAAGCAAGCGACCCCCATATCACGCCCGCATCATTATCTTCTGCCACACTAGGAAAGGTAGTCTATCCCTCCCGGGTGCCTTTCGTGGATATGAAGAGAGGATTGCTTCTGATACCTCCTCCGCCGACACCCTGTCCGGCATCCCGACTAACGGCTCTTGCCGTCTCCGTACTGAGACTGGCAGGTCCTCTCCTTCCGGATCTGGAGGGACTGGAAAGAAGGTTTTGAGGAGCATGGAAGCCTTCTCCTCATTCGTCTCGGCCATCTGCCCATCCTTCCGGAGGGCCGGGATCACCCTTGTGCCTGCTACGACCTTTGTGTACTGGTCGGCCTTCCAAATGTTAGTTGGATCTTCTAGGAAGTCACTCCAATGTCGTCGCTTCTGCTTGTCCATTTCGGCAAAGTAGAGCTGCCGGGCGTGCTGAAGTTAGGTTTGGAGGGCGTCAGTGTCTTGTCCTCTTCTTCGTGCCGTTGTCACCGCATTCCGTGTTGATGTCATGGATGCCCTCAGGATTGTTAGGTTTGCGTTCCACCACCTCTTGGCGTACGGCGACGGGCGGGCTATCGGCGTTCCTGCCTGTACGGCCTCTTGCACTGTCGCGAGCAGTGCCTCTGAGACAGTCTCCAGATTGGTTGGTGTTTCTTCAATGGACTCCAGACGCCACGTGTCTCGCCGCCGAGCGTTGATTGCGGGCCAGTCAGCGTTATTGAACCGCAGCCTCGGCCTACCTCGTCCTGGCGCCGGTCTGTTGGCTCCGAACGCTGTTTCGATAGCCTTGTGATCAGATCCGTGGTCACTCTTGTACGACCTGCACTAGCGAAGGTGGTCCTGAACTGCCGCGCTTCCCTAGATAACGTCGTTGGTCGAAGCCATAGGGGCAGTCCGGCGCTCCCCTCTTGTTGTGCCGGGTGCCAGAAGCGAGTCCAGTTCCATCGCCTACGCAAAATCTACGATGAGGTCGCCTTCGTGCCTCCTCGGCTCGCTCGGCCTTTCTCCTGTCCACATTGCGTTGTGTCGGTTCAGGTCGGTACAAAGGAGGACCGGTATGTCGTGTCCTGCCTCTGTTCTCGCTCGCATCACTGCACTTTCCACTAATTCGGGTTTGCGTAGACGCAGGGCGTTCCTCTCCCGGGTTGTGCCTCCTGTGTTGGTATCGTATACAGAGATCAGCACTATGCGTGCGGTCCCAGAGCCTATGACTGCTGGGGTAGTGTCGTGCGAGTCGACCTGTATCTGTCGCGCCAAAGCTGGGTTGTTGACCCATATCGTAGAGCGGTATTTGTGTCTTACTGCCCCGTCTTGGCGATGTGTCGTTGGCACCAACGCTTGCCAACGTAATGTTGTGAACTGAGTGGGGAAACGAAAGCCACGTGATCCGTTGCATCTCTCTCGTCATTCGAGATGATTGGCTACGTTCTGTCAGCCACTACGACAGCTCGCTTCGACACTAACGGCGAACGACCGTCAATGCGCTGATGAATCATGCGCGTCCAAGCATGCTCTTCGGCTCAAGAGTATGGCTGGATGAGTCCGCGCGATCATTTCGTGCTCGTAGGCGTTACAGGCATCCTCCAAGTCAGCTTCATACGTTCTGCAATCGTGAGACGGTCGCCCGTCACGCCAGCACTTGCATTTTGATGGACATGCGACCTTGGTGCCACAGTGACACGCATACTCGCGATGCGAAAAATTGAGAGGGCCCGGAAGGTCTCTCGAGTTGAACCTATACCCACATCTTGGGCACGGTAATTGTCCGTGCTTGTGGTTCTTGTGATCTGTGCGAATGTGGATCGCTAACAACCCGGAGTCTCTCAGGGTGGCCTGGCAGACAGGACATTGGACCACTGTTGGTTTAGTTGAGCCTTCCGTCACTACTTGTTGCGAGGTCCGGTTCGGCTTCTGAGAGGAGTATGCTGAGGCAGCATACCGTGCTTCTAACATGGGGGACGATGCAGTTGCAGATGATCGCTCATCACCATCTAGATACTTCAGCTTGCGGCTCTCGCCTGCACATGTGAAGCGTCGGCTTGTCGCTGCTTCAGACGCTGCTCTGATTCTCCGGATTCTAGTCTTGCCCGAAGTTTTAAGAGACTGCGCACCTCTTCGATACTATTCCCAAGTAAGCAAAGGGCACACGCTTTCCGCGATGTCCGACGTACCTTTGATTCTTGGTCTGTAACAGCGTCAGAGGATCAAAGCGGTATAAGGGATCGATATCCTCCCATGCACAATTCTCGGAAGTCAAAAGTCTGCAACTGGTCGTCTCTGCTAATGAATCCACCTCTTGCATGGTATACCTTTTCATAGCGCGTGATGAGTTCGACGACACTATGGCAGGTCAGCTTGCGTGGTGCGCGCGCTCGGTAGAGTAGCCTACTAGAAAGACAAGCCAAGACATTGAAGGCCTTGACCCGAATTTCGTCCTGCTTCCACAAACTGTTAAGGAGTTTGATGAGAATCTTGCGTACAGGCGCTCCCGGTGCCTCTCTAGCCTGCACTTTGCTCGAAGCTCACGGTCGGTCCTGCTCTGTGTGCAATTTGCTGCTGGTCTCCCTTCTTTCACTTTGTGTTGTCCTAGCAGACCAAACAACGCTTCTGACGCATAAGCCGACGTCAAGCTCGACCACCAGCTGCGACAAGAGGCCTTTTTGGAATCTACTCGATATGCCACCTCAACATCTTCTAAGGATTGAGCTTTACAGTTCAGGTGCTTCAAGTTCTCGAGGACTACCTTCGCCTCCAAATGCGTCCTGAACTTTTCCAGCTTCTGTGCTCCTTCAAGAACAGATGCCACAACGGACTCAGCCACGGAAGTCGTGTCTATGCGCTGTTTCTTACGCTGATCTGCAGATGGCAGATCAGCTTTCCTTTTCAATTGCTTCATTTTCGAGGTTGGTGTCTCCGTAGTTGGGCCTATACCGGAAGTCATGCTAGATGGCTGGCGTGTCGCCGCCGGTAACAGCCGAGACATGGGTCGCGGAAATACAGCAGATGATGGGGGCGGCTGTCTATCGGCGGATGCATCGCCGGAGTGTCTGTAGTTGGGTGCTCCAAGGCTCTCGAGTTTAAATTCGAGAGACACTGACATTCCACGTGGACCGTAGTTTTGGCGAAGTCCCACTGCGATAGACCAGGAAGCTCTCGCGATGGATAGGACTGGGCGAGATTCGTAGCCTCATCGCGGATGCTCGTACAATGTGCTGAAGATGAACAGCACGAACAGCTCACACGCCCAGAACACTTGGCCAGGGAAGCGCTCCAACCCAAACTCGAGAACATGCAAGACAATGCGGTGCTGCGGTGTCGCCGAGATGACTAGCTTGGTCGTCCCTGTGATAGACCAAGACTTAGGTGGTATGAGATGCATGCCTGAACACGAAATCGTGAAGGCAATGGCATTGCGGAGAAGCCGCTCACATGTAAACCGCTTGCACCATCAACCAATCAGCGGTCGGGAAAGGCGTTGACAGATGTCAATGTCTTTTCCGACTGCCAATTGGCCGATGATGTAAGCGGTGGAGTGTCTGCCACATCTGCGTTGCACTGATCTAAAGGAGCAACCGAGGCATACACCAACGGAAATGCTATCATAATGCACTGTAAAGAACGCCATTTGCCCTTACTGCTGGGAGAAGCGAAGGGCGACTACTCCTTATCTGTATCTGTGCCACAGGATAACAAGCAACGCTGTCCGTCGGACTCTCCGAACCAACGAAGTGGCGTCTTCATATCTCACGTCGCAATGATGGCTGGGTGTCGAGATCTGTGCTTTGACACAGTCCACAGTCCACCATATGGCCAAGTTTATAACAAGGCAACTCGCGGTCGAACCTGCAGTTTTGGTCCTTCGCACCTACTCTCCGCACACCACCGCTTGCCACAATGGAGGAGCCCACTATACCCGTGGTCTTGGCAGAATTCGCCTTGTGTTCTTAGATCCCAGGGACTGTCATGCTCCTGGTGAGAGCCTTTGGGCGTGAAGGAACGCCGCGTCCGCTGGTCGAGTATACCTCCGCGCTTGCAACGGTATGTATCATCACGCCATTGAAATCTTGGTTCTAACCACTCGCTCAGGTCTTCACGATCGCGCAAGCCCTTCTCCTCTACTTTGCGAATGTGAAGGGCTGGGGCTTAGACATCAACAATCCGCATCCGGCCGAGATCTTCAAGGGCAAACAGTCAGTGTGTATGGAACCTCGAGGAAGCGCACATACTTACCGACTACAGCTTGCTACTATCAGCGTCGCCTTTCTCATCGTCGCGCAAGGATGTTTCAAGGTCACCGATGTGCTTGTAGTGTACCACCTTGGGCACAATGACGGCACCACGTTCAAGATATACGTGTCGCCGCTAGGCGTCCTCGGCCTGCTCTGGACTTCTGGCTCCAGTCTGGCTGTCCTATTAAGCTGCTCGGACCCTTGGGGCCTATACTCCAGCCCGTGTCGCAGCTTGGTACTTATTCGGAGCGGGGTGTTCCTCAGTAGGAGGCTGACACTTCATTACAGCACCAAAGATGGCTCGGCATCGTCACGAGTGGCATTTATTGTGACGTCCTGATCATCAGCGCGTTTGTCTACAAGGTCATCCCTCGGAATCTTGCTGCGGCCTTGAAAGCCCGAGCGCTGATCTTCGGTTGTGGGCCTGCCGGGTTGTGAGTGGACAAGACCGCCACTGGAAGGGCATGCGAATTTATCTGCTGACGATCTACTCAGTGCGATAATAATAGACAGCGTTCGCCTTGCCAAGCTGTACGGCCTAAGTCCGATGATGTTTGCAATCTTCACACAGATCGAACAAGGGCTTTCCGTACTGCTCCGGGAAGTCAGATTCTCGAGGGCTGTGGGAAAGCTGTGGGAGACGAACTACAACATGTACGACGGGGCGATCTCGACCTCAACACCTACCGAAACGGCGAGAACGACGGTGCGCACCAGGCCCGGAAACGAAGACGACGAGAAACCGTTGACGAAGAACACTACATGGGCACTTCGACGACTGGTCGATACAGACATCGGCTTTGAGATGAGACCAATCACGCAAGACTGCGGTGGTGGCACGCTGGGATAGTGTGCTCATGCTTTGGCGAGACTACATTTCAGCCACTCAGCGCACATCTCTCGCTCGTTCTGACATTCGTGCATGAACAGCATGCTCGAACCATATTGTTCTTGTACACACCATGTAATTTACAATCGTATCTTGTTCTAGCTTCCATCGAACAGGGTTTTGCGGTCCGTGGCCAGCGCGAGCGATCAGTGAGGCGGGTTCGTGCGCCCGCCCGTCCGTGATAACACCACAGACCGTACTTAGCGTTCGGCGCGCGAGGTCTGGTTCAGTGATGAGACCCGGGGGTTTGCATAGGCGGCAGGACGGATTGGTGAGGAGCCGACGTGGCCGGTGCCTTCACCCGTTGCGGCCGGGCGGAATAGGTTCGACTTGGACCGCTTCATCATTGAATTACATTGCCATGCAAGGGACGCTCAACGGATGGATAGCCGAGTTCAGGCTTGTCATCATTGACAGTCCAATATGCAGCGGCCAGACCGCATAGAGTACCGGGCTGGTGAGCCGGTCCAGGTTACGGCGCTCTCCAGCCACCACGGCGTAGTCCAAGCGACGAGCCATTCCACAAAGGATGAGCATGCAGGTGCACAACCATCGAGAGCGGCTGGTCGCTCCAGCTGCAGCCATTCTCAACCTTCCGGCCGGCGAACCCTCTCCTCTCAAGGGTTCAATCTACTTTACCTTCGCGGTGGTCAAGCGTGTCTGAAATGCAGCTTACAAGTAGTACCATCGTGCCTGCATCTCTTATCGCTTTGCTTCTTGTCCTCCTCCACTTCTAGGGTAGTCTCTGCTACTGCACCCAGAAGCTTCTTCTGTTGAACATTATCTAGGATGACCATGAACCTCTCTCTCCAGTCCCGCCATGCGGGTGTCGAAGCCATTGAGCTTTCCGAGCCAGGGAACGGTATCGCAGCGGACACGAGGAGGATGGCGGAGCTGGGAAGGAAGCCAAAGATAGCGCTGACACGACGACTCGTCCATCGACAAGCGGTCTGGAGCTTTGCCAGCACGGTCGTGATCACCTGGCAGATTATGCTTTTCTTGTCCCCCATAGCGCTATCGTCGGGCGGGCTCACGGGATTCTTCTGGTCGTCTGTTGTTGTCTTTGTCGCTATGTTTGTGGTTTACATCGGTCTCAGGGAAAAGGTAGAGCGGTGAGTTGGGAGTCTGCCATGCCACGCAGCGATTCTGAATGATCTGACGTGCAAGGTGATAGATGGCCCGCTGCTGCCGGGCAGTACTACTGGATGGCTCAGCTGGCACCGCGTCGCTACGCCAAGCCCTCTCAGCTTCCTCTCCGGCTGGAAGTTGATGAGCTCGTGGCAAGTCTTCCTTGCGGCTGGGGTCATTATCGTCGGCAATGGAGTCGCCGCTGTTGTTGTCTTCCTGCATGGATCGAGTCCGTTCTGGCTTCCGACTGTCCTGGGAATCATCACCACGATACTCGTCTTCGTCGTCAACCGTTGGTGTCCTCACCTACTGGCCAATGCAGAGTTTCCCATGCTCATCTTCCACCTTATTGTCTTTGCTCTGTTCATGGCAATACTCCTGGGCTTACGAAAGTTTTCCGGATTACCTTACGCGGCGCCAGGACATGTGTTCTTTACCTTTCGCAACGGCGGAGGCTGGACCTCGATCGGTGCGGCCATTTCGTGGACCGCCACCGTACCTTTAAGCTCGGCCATAGGGTACGATCGCATTTTCCACCTTGGTGAGTCGGTGTTATGATACCGCATTGTCGAGTTGGGCGCTGACGAACGAGAGGAGAGGAGATCAAAGGGGCTGCCACCATCATGGCAACAGTACTAACATGGGCTTGTGCGGTAAACTTGACGCTGGGTCTAGCGACTGTCCTTGTCATCGTGTTCAGCGTTGCCGACGTTGACGCCCTGCTCAGCACGTCGTTGTCACAATCGGGGCCTGTGGGTCCCGTGATCCAGATATTTGCTACTGCAATTGTCTCCCGGCCATGGACCACAGCCGTCAGCCTTATGCTCGTAGCGACATTGATTCCATGCTGCATTATCTCTGACACGACTGCAAGTCGGCAGTTGTGGGCTTTTGCCAGAGATGGAGCTTTACCCAATTCGGCTTGGATACAAAAAGTTGACGTAAGATTACTCGTGAATATTCGAGTTTTAATGTGCAGTCATTGACATCTGAATGCAGGAACAAAATGGCGTACCGTCTAACGCTCTGATCTTGACTCTGTTGCATTGGACTATCGCGTCTCAACCTTGAGTCCCCCACGGCGCTCAACGCGATCATATCGCTCGTGATCATCAACCTGATGGCTTCATATCTGTTTGTGGCAAGCATTGAACCTTCAAGAGCGCAAAGCTCCTGTTCCCCAAATGTTGTCAACATGGACTAGGCGGATGCAGCTGTTGGTACCAAGTAGAGGCTAGCATTGCTGCCAGATTTTCACTTCATCGGTGCAATTCGAGATCGGCATTCGCGATGAGGAGGGTGGTGGTAGGTCATGCAGTGACGATATGGAGATGCATTGTATCCGTGCCTCAGCGAATAGGGTAGCATGTGGAGGTTAGCGAGCCAGGCTGAAGCGATGGAGAAGACCAATCGTGAGTCTGACGTTTCCTTGCATGGGACGCGCTTTATGAACGCAAGGCGAAGTGCCTGCGGTATTCGTTCAGCGATCTCACTGGGGGGCCCAGTCCTCTTGGCAAAGAGCTTATACTCCAAGTGTTGCAGTTCCCAACTCGATATCTACAGAGAAGCATGAACTGATTGTCGTAACCACCATGGTCCAAACTTATACCCACGAGTCGTACAGCTAATCATGACCGTAACTTAGCTAGGTTGTGATAGGCACGGGAAGGTGACTCAAGTCCTTGCCAGGCTAGCGCTGATCGACTGCATTCAACCGCCTCACACTACGCAAGAGACGCGGTCTATGAAAAGAAGCCCTCCCCTCAGGCGATTGGCTCCATGAACAAGGTGTACCTTCTCATTAGCCATACCAGCTCGGTGCTGGGAAGATATACTCCTCCAGCAATCCGTTCCCAAGGCAGCTCGTTCTCATTGCGTAATTGTAGTAGCCGGCAATCGTCTTGAGCGGACCATTTGGGTGCCAACGCCGCGTGGCGATGCACTTGAGCCGGACTCAGAGGCATACTATCGATGATAGTAAGACAAGGCTCCGCACAGGTCAAGCAGTTTGAGGCGACATACCTTGGACCGGAAAATTACGTCGTTTCAGAACCGTTGACCGTCGAAGACGTGACGGCCTTTGAGCCAGGGCATTGCACACTGTATATGCCTGATTTGCTTTGTCGTGGTCGGAGTAATGGCAGTAATTGACAGCCTGGGCAAGCTCCTCCCGTGTGGCCTGGGATATGCGAATGAGTACGATAGGTGAGCTGGGTTGATTCACGGATACCGGCGGTTGTCGAGATGCTACGCGTGCATAGCGGTACGAAGTGTCGCAAACATAGCCGTAAGTGTGTTCAAAGTACGCCTCGCAATCCGTATAAAACCCGTGTATCTGCTTACCATCATTGGGATGCAACGGCAGCACGTCGGCACAAGCTATGTCATCTTTGCTAATTCTCTGCCTTAACAGCTCAAGTCCGCCTTGGTTGAGAGCCGACACTAGGCAGTCAATTCGTTGATCGGAGCTTGGAGAGCGAGAAGGTGTAGATATGCCAGTACCGGGATGGACACGCTGTCGTTCGACTGGCTTGTTGAAACCGCCCCGCCAGGTGCGAGCTGCTGCTAGGTTGAGCTCGATGCTTTGCTGCGGCGCCAGATCTTGTGCTTCGCAGGAAGACATGATCGCAGGTTGCGGACGATCGTGCAAGGTGAGAGCGTGGGCCGCTCCTTGCACAGCCGTGTCACTCAAGCACTCAATACCCCAGGAAAGCGTTTCCTGGTCATTATTGGGGCCAACGAACATGTCGCACTGTTCTGGTGCGCTTAAACCGCTTACGCCGTTGGCGGATTGGACTCCTTCTAAGGCGAGTAATATCGACTGGAATGAAACGAAATTGGAACGACTTGTCGGCGCGATGCGGAGGGAACGCCAAAATCGTGAACATGGCCGGCAAGACAGTCGCAAGAGAGTATGGACTCAAACGGAGAGCCAGTAGCTGCTTTAAGGGAAGGAAACACGTACGACGGCGTACACTGCTGAACCTTGGAGGACAGCTGGAAGACTGTTCTGGTAGGCAGCAGTAGCCAGCAGTATGTAAACCAGCGTGACGTTTACTACGGACGGGCGCTTGCCTGGCGAGCTGCCTCGTACATATCGAATGAAAGCCTGGATAACATTGCGGCGCAGCAGCTCAATGTTTCTGCAGACAAGATAGGGTACGCGCGCGACATGCGTTGCTGCCTGCTCTAATAAAGGATCGTCCCGGCTGAGTGTTTCATCTGGGCCTAGACCGCATCATGGGTCCTGTCCGGTCCAATCGACGTTACAACAAAGGGAATAAGTAGCAGATATTGGTGGCGCAGGAGCCGCAGTCAGTCGCTACGGAGGAGAGCGTATCGGTTGGCCGAGGCTGATCGAAGTGGGACGCTGGTGATGCGGTGGGGACAGGGACTTCACGTCGGCAAACCCCTGCTCCTAACTACACGCGCTGAGGAGCTCGTCTCAATTACCGCAGCTGAAGCGCACCCATGCTGCGAAAGACACAATCCTCATCTCCCACTACGCAACTGAATGACGACTCGAGACAAACTGCACAACTACATATTCGAACACTCAGGTATACCATATCTTCTTGAACGAGAGCTCTCCTCAGTTCTCTGATGTTGTCGGTCTATAGCGAAAGACAATCAAGTCCGCTAACTCGTCCACACTACTACACACTACCAGTTGATTCACTTCCGAAATGCCTAACACATTGCATGGAACCACGCCGGCCTCCTGTTTGAGACCCAGAGAGCTGCATGTGCCCTCTCATCCGACTGATTATTCCAATCACTTGCATAGGCCAGTCAAAGAACGCATATGCACCAATTCGTGTCTGTTGGTCCGCCGCTTTCGAGCGACAAGGGGCGCGATCGTCAGGGTCTAGTCACATGCGTTACGACACGTTGTTGCACAACTGCGGTCTTGTACTATGCCGTCTCAGCACTGGTCTTTGGTGGCATAAGGGAACATACGTTTCTGCCAAGACTCTTGCTACGCGAAGCAGAGTGGGCTGTGTCTGCGTCGTTAGTGGACCGAGTTCATGATGAAGTAGACTACGCCTGAGTGTCTCGCCGTTCACGAATGATCCTTATGTTCAAGTGACGGGTAGTGCAGGATTGTGAAAACTAAGGGGCCATTCACCGATCAGCCTGGCACGCGGTCCTAAATATGGTGTTCATCGGTGGGCCATGTTCGACGCATCACATGTCGCTGTACAGATTACGCGTCGCGGATCTATCCCGACATACAGTTTACAGATTCGCACCGTTCCTTGGTCTCTACAAAATCTCCTAATCCTCAGCGAATGGTACCATGCACGAGGACAAGCGCACAATTGGGCGTGTCGATAAGGTCCGGACGACGAGGAGCACCTAGACCACCAGATACTCATACAGCGTGGCAAGGCTGCCGGTCAATACCCACCAGGGCGCCATGCGGATCGAATCCCGCGGCGTCTTCGTTCGTGGCATCAATTAAATGGCAAGTACCAAGGATGTCGAAGCCTTGTTCCGCAAGGCTGGCGAAATCAGCAAATGCGAAATGCAGAAAGACAAAGCCACAGAGAAGTCGAAAGGCAAGGCAACGATCCGGTACAGCTCGGCTGCAGGAGCTCAGCAAGCGATCACCATGTTCAACGAAAAGAAATACTTCGACATGTTGCTGAAGGTTATACTCGACGCCGAGAAGACTGTGGTCAGCCCACCAGCAACCTCGCAATCGAGTTGCAGTACTCAGCCGATCATCATCGATGGCTCTCAGGTTCGCTAGAGCTACTTTCCAATAATTGCAATGCCCATGTACAAGCAACGCGATCTTGCCCTCGACGAAAGGACAGTGGTCGGTTCAAACGGTGGCTTACCTGCAACTAGCCGAGCGGCGTCAAGGCGCCTCTAATTAGCCCTAGAGTATGCTTTCATCTCCGAAAAGGCTATCGATGTGGTCCAACTCGAGCCATTGCAGCCTTACTGCTCTTCTGGAGACCTGCCAGGCTATCCGTCAAGAGGCTAGCCCTCTCTTCTACAAGCTTAATACGATTTTGGCCGTCATTCGACGACAATGCGAAGGCACTCTACAGAATAGATCTACCCTACCTACCTTCGTACTAGAAACACCGCAAGGGTCGGCCGCCTTGTGATCTTGTTAGTCAGCGATGATAGGTCAAGAGCGTACTCCCAGAAAGCAACCTCTACATACCTTCGGCGTATGCAACGCCTTTGTACGCCAACGACCACTGGAATTGCTAGGGTTTAGCTCTCCAGATGATCATCCAGAAGATACGACGTTGCACGGACGGGACGGAAGTAGGCAGCCAATCGACTCTGCAGAAGAGGACGAAGTCCGCCTAGCTGGACTTATTGTTTTTGCTGTTCGCGATCGGCCACCGAGGTATGTTGTGGAGTGGTCGCGTCAACATCTCGCTGAGTGGCCACATTGTGGAGTCGAAGACGCCTTAGAGGACGCAGAAGAAGATTGCGATTGGAATGTTGTAGAGGAAGTTCGTTCAAGACCAATGCGCTTCGAGAACAAATTGGTATGCTCTCTGAGATATCACGTCATATGGGTGCGACAGGCCATCTTGGGCGTTATGTGGACCAGGTGGACAAAATGAGGGACGGGTTCAAATCTCTTCAAAGTAATAGAATGATGTGTGATAAGATCCAGTTTTAACGGCAGTAACTTCACTACCTCATGACCGCATCAGCGCGGTCAGAGCTACTACCACTTTGCTACAGTTGGGGGCCTCGCAAGAACCCTAACCTCAACCGTCGCAGACCAATCTTTGAGAATTGTGATCGGCATATTGCAACCGCCTCTGTCCAGCACCCACGCCATCTTACGGGATGCCACCATAGCCATTACGCAGCCGGTGGGGTGTTCCGTCTCCCATGCAACATGATATGTTCACCAGGCAGCAGCTCCAGCAGACAGAACACCATGCGTAAAGAGCTGACGCGGCGTCCCCCAACGTCCAAAGTTGGCGACCACGTGCACCTCCGCCTCCATAGAGGCTATAGACTCACCACGCATGCCCCACGCAAGGTCACGTATCAGCGTACCAACCCAATCAAGATCAAAAGAGTCATCAACAACCTCACGTACGAACTCGATCTTTACCAACCATGAAGGTTCACCCAGTGTCTACAGTAGTAACCGCGCCATTTATTAATAGACCTAAGTAATAAGCTGTCTTCTAGCCTAGTTGAGTAGGCTTGGGAAAGACTGGATAAGGACAGCAAAAATAACTTAAGTGTACTAAGACAGTATCATGTATACGTCCTCGGGTCTCAAGATAGCTAGCAATCCTTTCCAGGGACGGTAAAACTCTACTGTCTCGGGAGTAAAGCATACTTCCTGCGATAGACTTTAGAACCCCTAACTCTAAGCATAAGTCGAAGAGTCGGTGGAAATTGCCAATTGGAGGTGATTGCGGGCCTTGAGACTTCAAATAATGGGAAATCTTGTGTCGCATCATCGTAACAGGGAATGGGTTTGATCGCTACCGACATCGAGGAGTTGTTGACAGCAAAGCATGTTGAACACAATTTGCGAGGGCATGGAATGTGTGAGGCATAGAGTTGTGGAAACACGACGGAGACGTTAAAGCAGGAGTCGGCACGAACCAAGCGAAGGCGTCGGTTCAGAGCAGTCAGGGATATGAATGAAACGGTGATCTATCGACCTTCTTCAAAATCAGGAAGTTCGTCCGGCCTGTGGCCCACCCGTCTAGAGAAATGCTTTCCGCGTGACAAGATTGTCTATCAGAGGTTTGCCATTGGCCAGCATCGCAAGGTCTATATGGTAAGATCCATTTCCCTCGAAGTGACGGTGGAGGTGTCACCTCAGGTGGCTACGCTGATATGGGGCCAAATTAACCTATTGGAAAGTTGAGCGTAACATTCTGCAAATACTGGATTTGCGTCCATGTGCATTCGTGCTTGATCTCCGAGGTGAGATCGGTCATCTTCGCCGCAGGGATGATGAACGTGGGTGGGAGTACCTGGGGAGCACTTGGTGTCATCTCCAAATTTGTTCGATGGTGCGTTATGGCTTAACGATCAGGGTCTTCCCGACTATTTCTGTCCAAAAGCTTACAGTCATCTTGATTGCATGGGCGTCTCCGAATCCGGCTCCAAGCTACTGTGCTGTGCCTTCGAGGAATCCGATCTTCGCAGTTTGTCCGCCTAGAACTTACACCTCTGCGGTGTCATGTGAGCTGGCACACCAGAGCTGATGCCGCCTTGCGCCATAGCAGTGGGTGAAGGTGATCGCGAAGCGGGTGACTCGACCAAAGGCTCGCCATCCTGGTCGCGCTTTGACACCTCTGTTAACACGTCTCTCAGTGGTTCGTCCTGTGGCGGAGACACCAGTTCCGGGCTCGGCGGCGCGCTTTGCAAAGAAGCAGGCATGGGCGGGCCTGTATTAACGTCGGCAATCATATCTCCTGTGGGTGTTTCTGCGAGCGAGGCGGGGAGGTCACAGAAGCTGTTTGGGCTGGCTCAGCATGTGGTGCAAAGGGCGTCGTGGGACTGGCCAGGGCATCCATGTCCCACTCGCGTGCGCCCTCGGGCTCGGCATCCGAGATAGCTTCGCCGTGTGCCCCGTCGACAGTCCTACTCGGCACGTCGGGGGAGCCTCACCTAAGACCTCCTGAGGAGATTCGTCAGCCGCGAAGTCCGGGACATCAACGGGTGTGTCAGGTGCTTGTGGAGAGACAGTCTCGGGCGATTCGTTGCCAGCGTCACCGGAAGCCTCGAGTGTCATCTCGTCGTGAGCCTTAGGCATGTCCTCCAAGGCTTTATCGTCATCACAAGGTCCAGCCGTCGAGGCCAATACTGCGGCATCAGTCAAAGGTCGTGCGGGTGTCGCGATTCGGGAATGATCAGCGCCAATGCCCGGCGGACTCTCCTGTTTGTCCGTACAGAACTCATTTGTCAGGTCCACCGCCACAGTCTCTTGTTTCGTAGAGGACGGCGAATCACGGCTGCTCAGCGACTCTGGTACTTCAGGGCTTGCTAGGTGGCTGCGTCCAGTATGTCCGGCCGTTACCGAGTCTTCCGGCGACGTTTCTTGACCGGCATTCGAACGCGTACCGTGGTGGCCATTCTCGACACAGGCTGGTGGAAGATCTTTGGCGGCATATGTGACAACGGGCACCTCAAAGCCGGCGGTAGTGTACTCTGCCATGGGCGGCGTGCTTGACGTCCATGTTGATGCTGGTGGTGTCACCCTCGCTGTTGCAGGAAACGAGTCGACTTCCATGTCCTCTCCTTCGAACCTTGGACGTGCGAATCGTGAGCCGCAGCCTGATTCTTGCACCTGGTGGAAGATTAGCGTATTTCGGAGCTCAGATGCTGACTTGAAGCCTAAGTGCTACGTGGATGTACTGACCACTCGTTTGAGTGACTCGTTCTCAACGCGGAGTGAGACAATGTCGTCGGACAAACGAGTAAGTTCTGATCGCGCCGCATCCCTCATGGTCATGTTAAATCTCTTATACATCAGCATCAACATGAGAAGCATTACCTCTCGTATAGTGCAATCGCCTCTCGACCCTCAGAGTCTGCAAGTTGTTCTGCCACATTTCTTAATGTCCCTCCGAAGAGCTTCATTCTCCTGCAACAGCAAATCTGCATCGCGCGTTGTGGAGTGACCCGCCGCGCTGTGTTTTGGTGTAGCCATCACTTCGGATCAAACACTGCATTTCATAACAGTGTAAAAGGGCAACGGTTCTCGAAACGGAGTGGTGGCCTGGTATATAGGAAGGCTAGCACGTAGGGGCAGAGGCATCTGAGCTTTGGGATGCTATGTCCGGAACAGGCTTAGGTACAATACGCTGTATCTATAAATAGATCTGACTCATGCGACCTTGTGCGCTAGACTAAACGAGCTTAGCCGCTTGAAGTTCATGGAAAGGTCAGAACACTAAACTGTTCGCGGTCAGACCTCGACGAACAGGTATGCGCGTTCTGGCGGTCGGCGATGTCGAGCGCCGCAGCGCCGCACTTCACTTCGCACGTCAGGAATGGGAAGTACATCGGCCATGTGGCCATGAAGTAGGAAGTGAGGGTCTTTGCGATATCGCCAACAAAAGGTTTGAGCTTTTCGAGTTGGTCGTCAGTGAACGCAGATCGCCCAAACCCCACTGAGTAATCAGACTGTGGACGAGGGCCGTAGACGGGTATAGCGCTGTTCCAGCCTTCATTGACACTCTCTGTCAACCGCTCGAGATGTGTGGCGCCATGCATTGCAAGGGTCTGGGCAGAAGGGACGATCAAGGGAGCGATGTCCCGAATAACCATAGCCTCGTTCCGATCTCTGATCTTGTGGCAAGTTGTCTCGAAGAGGTCGTCACGAAACAAAGACTCCAGAGGAACGGTCTGTTCCTTCTCAAGCAAGCTACTGCAAAGGCCCTTGCTTCTGTGCGTTATGCCTTGCTCAGACTTATCCATAAAGCTGCCCCTGGTCGCAAGTATGGTTGCATAGCTCGAACGTGCGTACGGAGCACTCTTGGCCTTTCTTGGCTTCTCATCACTAGGCGTGGTAGAGCTTGGCGTTAAAGAGCCTGGGTCCGACTTCTTCAGGCCTAGCGACCTCGCCGACTTCTTTCGTGCGAGTAGGTAGCTCATATTGATGCCCTCCTCAAAGTACTCCTCAGGCCAGCGTCCGTGCCGAGTCCAGTGTCCTATCGGATTCTTGTCGCCCTCGCTTGCGCCGCTTGACGCGCAGTCTTCCAAAATCTCTTCGACTGCGACAGATCTTCGTGCTCGCTTCCGAAGCTCTCTCGACGGCGTATCGTCTTGCGGTTCTTCAATGTCTTGCGATCGTTTGCGTTTCCGTCGAGGAGATGTCGGAGCGCATAGACTGTTCTGCTCAAGATTAGCTTGGATTAGCTCCATATCAAAGCGGGACGAGTCGTACATACGTCTTTCTCGGGACTGTCACAATGTGAAGGTGGGCGTTCCCGATCCTTCTTACTTCCCGCCAATGCAATTTGGTTTCTGCAATTCTCTTCCAGGCGTGTGCTTCTGCGTGGAGGTCTTCCGTCCCTTTCTTGCTTCCGGCTGAGAGGCTTCTTCACTGTCAAGGGTTAGTATGGTGTCGCCAAGTTCGACGCGCACGGGGTGAATACCTTGGTCTTTCCGCGCTGAGATCTGCCGCGCGGTTATGTCGTATGGATTCCAGGCCATGTTCGCCAAACAATGAACACGCTAGATGTTTTAGGTCGCTAATGAAATCAGATACGCGGCGGCTGGAAGGCGGGGTTTCGATGGTGGTACTTGAACAAGTTTGCGAGCTGGAACATACGACATTGATGACTCATCGGAGAGTTTTGAACTAACGCGGGGGACTTGTGTACCATCTTCTACGCGTGATGCCTCGACCAAAACGCGTCCAAACCAGTTCAAAAGAAGGCAGCATACTGCTAGCGATGTCAGCTTTCCAGTCAGGCCAATGCGCAAGTGCCTTTGCAGCTGCAAAGGCCTATAAAGTCAAACGCAAGACCCTGTACCGAAGAATCAATGGAGGCACTTCAAGAGAGGATTACACACCAAGCAGCAAGAGACTCAGCTATATTGAAGAGGAGGTGATAGTGAAGAACATTCTGGAGCTTGATGCCCAAGGACTATCACCCACAACTCGTCTGGTCAAAGAAATGGCAGATGCAATCTGCAAACCAAGAGGTGTACCACCTGTTGGAGTCAAATGGGCAAACACCTTCATCAAGAGAACACCAAGCCTTGAGGTCAAACTTGGAAGGACATATGAGTGTCAGAGAAGGCTATGTGAGGATCCAAAGGTTATTGGAGCCTGGTTTGAGCTTGTGAGGAACACAATCAACAAGTATGGATCCTGCCAAAGGACATCTACAACTTTGATGAAACTGGCTTCCAAATGGGCCAGATCTCTGCTTCAATGGTTGTTACAGATACAAGCCAACCAGGAAGGCCAAAGCAGGTCAAACCAACCAATACACAATGGGTCACATTGATCCAAGGAGCTTGTGCAGATGGCTCAGCAATTCCTCCATTCCTTGTCTTCAAAGGGAAGGAGCTTAATCACACATGGTTCCACCAAGGCCTGCCTTCAACATGGGCTTTCACAGTCAGCCCAAATGGCTGGACTACACACCAGATTGGCTTCCAATGGATCCAGCATTTTGAGAACCATACAAGACAGAAGACAGTTGGAAGCAAAAGGCTCCTTGTTCTTGACAACCATGGAACCCACACAACACCTCAGTTCAGGACATTCTGTAAAGACAACAGCATCATTCTCCTTTGGATGCCTCCACACTCTTCACATATGCTTCAGCCAATGGATGTTGGCTGCTTTGGTCCTTTGAAGACAGCCTTTTCAAAACAGAACCAGGACCTTATCCAAAACCATGTCTTCCATATTACAAAGGAGGACTTCATTGCAACCTTTCACCGAGCCTTCCTTGCCTCCTTCACTCAGGCCAATGTCCAAGCAGGGTTCAGAGGCTCTGGCTTACATCCATTTGATCCAGAGGCTGTCCTATCACACTTGGATCCAGTACCAAGGTCACCAAGTCTGCCTCTGTCCCAAGAGTCATGGCATGCAAAGACCCCAACCAATACCAAGAAAGTGGACAAACAGGCTACTCTGATCAAGCAAAGGCTTGAAAGACATCAAAGCAGCTCACCAACCCCAATTCTTGAAGCCCTTCATCAGCTTTCCAAAGGTGCCCAGGTTATGGCTGCTTCAACAGCCCTACTACATGCACAGATTACTACCCTCCAAAAGGCTAATGAGGCCATGCATGTTCGAAGAAAGAGGACTAGGAAGGCTTTAGTGTCAGACAAGGCCTTGTCAGTTGGTGAAGTACAGGCTATGGTGGCTCAAGAGCAGGTTGAAGCTGAAATAATGGAGGAGATGCTAAGGCCAAAGAGGAAGCCACCAACATGTAGCAAATGCCACACACAAGGCATAACCTGACACATTGTAGGAGTCAAGAGTAGATACCAATGTATAATATGTGTGAATCTCAAGCTATTTGGACATGTAGTGGTTGAGACATTTGATCATCAAGGTGGTCAACTTGGAATTCCTGGACCGCGCCCTTGTTTGGACCGCGCCCTTGTCCCCCGCGTTAGCTACATACCTTTTACAAATGGAGTTGAGGCGCCCAGACTTCACTAGTGTCCGGCTTCCGTAACCTAATTAGCTGGGCCATTTCCTAGGCTCGATGCACACTTCGACCACATCTGCCCGCTGGTATACGCACGCACGCAAGAAATGATCTAGTAAAACCCGACGGCCCTCTTGCTGCTTCTCAGTCTTTCGAGGGCCGATCCTACTGACCGAAATAGTGCGATAGACTCGGCTTGCCAATGGGCAACGCGCATATTTCTACACCTGAAGTGTGATGTCGGCAATCATGTTGCGAGACAGCGCTGGGAAAGTTGAATCAAGCAACAACACAGGCGTCGATTTGGGTTGCGACAACACCGCAAACATATCTCATTGTTGAATTGCCGATCTAAAATGACTTTAAAGTGGGATCAGCATCATGCACACCACTCATTGATACGCTTAATGCCCAGCGCCCGTACAGCGCCGCGCGTCGCTCTGAGTCGGAGGCGCCTATCCTTTCGATTTAACAGACAGCCCGTCCCTGCGCCTATCCCCCTTCCTGCCTCTGTGGCACTCCAGATGTCATCTCGTCAGAAACCCCTTCCGAGTACCATTTGTAATTAGACAAATTGAAGTTACACTCAAGTTTGTACTAAGTTGTCCCACACGTACGCAAAGCCCACGACCCAGATTTGCCAGTCTACCAAAGCGAAAAGCTCTCCCCGCACCTCATTTTCCGTTACCCAGTACTGAGTCTTGGGTATCACGAGATGATCAAAGACGAAGCTGATCATTACCTGTAGAATGGATTGGCAAAGCCCCTGTGAAAGGTTGACCATCGCGAGGGATGCGGTGACGACAGCAACAACAGCCCTGGAATCGAAGAGCCCAGAATACAAGTACCACGCCTTGCGGCGGTACTGTAAGTGGTAGTCTTCGAAAATGAAATGCTTTGAGTAAGAATGAGCCCTAATAGCTCGGTGGCAGCAGCGTCCCCCTGTCATGAAAGCACTAAGCTGCTCTTAGTGTCATACGCCGTCCGAAGTCCAAGTCCACCGCCCAATAATGTTTTTGCTCAACGATTAGGGAACATCGAACACTCCTACATACTCTCTGGGAGTTCCTGCGGACTCGTTGGTGAGCCTCGCAGTTCCTGCGGAGAACTCACCGGCTTCGACTCCTGCACGATTGCCATGCCAAGCTGTGAAGCAGCGCCAGGAGCTGCTCCGCCGTGCATACCTGCACGTTCATAATACCATGCAGCACTTCGAGGTGTCTGCCTTGTGGGTTGCTGCTGCTGGCTCTGCCATCGCGCCTCGCCGTCCTGCCTGTCCCTTGCACTCTTCCTACTGCGCGAGATCCAGAGTAACAACGCTGCAAGGATCCCTATGCCCGCCGCTGCGCAGGCGACCCCTATCCCTGCTTGCGCGCCGGTGCTGAGGCTGCTGCCACTATTGTTGCTGCTATTGTTGCTGTTGGAGGAAACAATGCTGCTGGTACTCGCGCTTGTCGATGCATTGGAGGTCGAAGATACGGAAGATGGAATCAGGGGCGAAGCCGTACCCGATGCCGCGCTCGAGCTCGTCTGCACAGAGGGCACAGCAGTCCACTGAATCGGCGTAATGGCCTGAAACTGCTCGGTGGAGGTGACGATCCCACATGCACTATTGCCACAACACTGCCACTTGGACGCCGTCGCATTGTAGAAGATCCACGTCTGGTAATCGCCCGCTACAGCACAGCATCAATCAGCATCAGCTGCTTCTACAGACTCCGGGAGGGATCCTTGCGACACTTACTGCAGCTGGCCCTGCAAACCGGGTCGCCATATGTCCTATCAGTGCACCCGCCTACGAACCACTCGTCACCACCCGTGCCACCGGGCATATAGCTTGCTTGGTGGTGTTACTGCGTTGATGCTAATCTCTGGTTGCGTACAAAACCTGCGGACTTCGACTACCACTTGCCTACTAAGTGGAAGTCCGCGGACACGCAGCCGGCTCTTGGACGTGTATTCGGCAGCATGCCGTTCATTGACCGGCCGCGATTGACGGCGTTTTGTATAAGCGGCAAGGCTATAACATCGTCGGCGGTGTCGGTGTTGGGCTTGTATCCATTGGAGCGCATGATAGAGGTGGCTGTGGGTTCGGAAGCTCACTGACGTGGCAAGGGCGCTCACGGGTATACAACCGAGGCATCATGGGGCTCGGGATCTTCGAATGACCAAAGGACGTGAGAAGGTCGACTGATTCGATTGATGGTGCGTCCATGCGGGTTCGCGCTGATGTCCATCATGACGCTAGGCCGATAGTGCATCTAACGGACGTTAATGGTAATCATCGTGCCGGAAGAGTGAGTCCTGTCAATAATAAGGCTTTGCGCATAGCGCGGCAGATCACTTACCGTTGCCTCTTCACTACTCTCATAGAATGTCTCTTCGAGCGACACTTTTTTTTCAGGGTTCAAGCAGGCCGATCGAGCACATCTTGACATGATTGAGCAGTTTTGAGCAACTTTCAGCAATTTTGAGCAATTCTGAGCAAGTTCGGGTTAGGAATTTCTCAATCCGTGCACGGTACCAGTCCGTGCACGCACAACATCTTTCTGACACAGCAACGAGCGTATGGGTGGCCGGCGATGAGATCCATCTGTAGGGTGCTGCCGGCTACGAACCTGTCACTGCCGAGCAGTTGGCAGAGCCAAGAGATGAAGAGGGAAGGAATCGTGGTACTTTATTTTTCCTTTGCCAATAATTGAATGGAAAGCGACTCTACACGGCAAGACATGCACGACACGAGACACTAGGTAGGATGTGATGTTGACGCTGGCTTTCTCACAGGAATCAACCTCATACCCGAGAGTAGACAAAGTTGTGGCTAAGGTGATGGAGCTGACGGAGCAAACGTTGCTGGAATTTACCGGCTTCTGCAGAAATGGGAAGTGTCCGCCTTCGAAGGGAAATGGAGCCGGAACCTTCATAAGAGCCGTGGGAAGCCACCAGCTCGTTGAGCTAATCAGCGACCTACGGTGGTCAAGGATAGTCTTCAACGATCTTTGAATTAACGTTAGTAAAAAGCTTACCAATTATGTGTCATCGTCTTGGCGGTCGAAGTTCCGCGCTTTGTTAACATAATTTGAGCTTTTTCACTTGCCGTGAGTATATTAATTCAATTCATACCGAGCTTCAAGAAAGAGAATGCCAGAGACCGAGAATGTCAAAAATGCATGCTGTTAACTCTTTTTCTAGGATGGTTCCGATTTCCGGTTGTCGCCCAGTGGACATCCAATGTCCCCGCAGCAACACGCCCTCTTGCAGAGATGTACCAAGCGGCGCAGGTAGAAAATTGTGTTCTTCGTGTTGCAGCCGGTGGCGACGGTACGACCCTCCACGATCTAGACATAAGGTTGCTTACTTTTCGCAGCTAGGGGCTACTGGTCTCCAACGATCACAGCTTTTGCAGAGAGATTTCCGTCCTTAAGCTTAAACCTCACTACAGAGCTTTCGAAATATCATAATGCCCGTATTGATCGAGCCTTTTACGACCAGAATGACACGGTCGATATCGCAGCCCTCCAAACTCTTCATGACTATCCTCGATGGAAAGCGCAAAATCGGCTTATGTTCTACAAGCCGCATAACTTTTCAGATATTGTCAACGGAGAAAAAGACTTTGATGGCGCATACCTCCCTTTGGCTTTGTGTGAGTACTTTCAAGCCGATTCCTGAGCCGCAGTGAGCGAGCTGACGAAACGTGAAAGTCTCCTTCGGAACGTTCTACTACGACAATGGGAAAATCGACGAGACCGAGGTGCCCAGTACCTATCTGGACCTGCTTGATGCCAAGTGGAAAGGAAAATTGATTCTCACCTACCCAAATGACGACGATGCAATCACGTACCTCTTTTCCATCATTACCTCGAAGTATGGGTTTGCTTGGTTAGAAGGTCTTGCTCAGCAAGACGTCGAGTGGGTTCGAGGCACTGCAACGCCATTCATGATGTTGTCAGAGGGGACTGCCAATAAATCGTCTCAACGCGCGCTTTCTTTCACCACGACTCACCTGGACAATTTCAGCTCCAGAATTGTATCAAAAAACCCGACGCAGGAAGAATACATGTCCTGGTATCAGAAAACTGCTATTTTTGAATCGACCTCGTGCCCGGACTCGGCAAAGCTGTTCATCGCCTGGAGGTTTTAAGCGATGAATATCAGGCCCCGATCGCAAACACGACAAACACGGTCCTGAATCACCTCAATAGATTGTCTGGACAAGAGATTTACAGCAGTAACTATACTTCAGTAGAAAAATTCCGCACGTTTACGATGGATCGTGCGACAGTGGAGTGGTGGAGATTCCAATTCGAAAGCACACTCGGGACGGCTACTGGACCTGACCCAAACACAATGTACTAGTATGATAGACTAGCTAAGTTTGTGGAAGGGCGGAAGGGAGGGGTTGATATTGTTTCATTCGATACACTGCATCTGCAGACTGGACTACTGGACATACATACATCGTCCTATTTGTGGCGATTGCAAGATAGTTTCGCGTACGGTTACTGTCCAATTTGCGGATGTCGACGGTCTTCCGTTCATTGTCTCATTGCGTAGCCCGTACAGTGCTCCGCTGGCTCTCATTATGCCGCAAGCAAAGCTCCCTCCTAATTTTACACCTCTTACGCGTGAGGATGGTATGTAAATGTGAGGTGTGATCAAGGAGCAAAGAGCCGCAGAGCTCGCTGATTAAGCCACGCTTAAATCCAACTACACAAGATTAGCAAGCGTACATACCCAGGCCGCCGTACTCAAGGCATTCTACACGTCAAGCGTCCTTTACAGATTCCGGCTCGTAACCTTTGTCCTTCTCGACTCGTTCAAGACAGACGCTCCTGGAGGCGCGAATGTTTCAAAACTTGGCAGGCACCGATCCAGCACGCATCCTGTCATGCATTGGGTACTTCAGGTCGGCTCCTGCGCCCTTGCAGCAAACACCGTCTTTCGACTTTCCTCTTCAAGGTTCCCCAGCTGCTCCGTCACTCCCTCCTGAAATGCTTCCATTCAGTGACGGCATGAATCCTGCTCAACCGTCTTCGGATATCTGGCACGCTAAAGCGGTTTCGACGGTGCCGCGATGGGCCGAGCGAACGGTACAAGATTAAGCCGACGCGCTTCCGGCTTTGGGGCGCTGTGCGACCAGCTATTGGGTCTAGTCTTTACAGCAAGCAAAGTAGGGCAGGCGACATGGGCGTGGCAGAGAAGGACCTCCTCATGTGTCGAGTGGCGAACAGAGGATATCGACTAGGCAGAGATGATAATGCGGGCAACGATAGCGTTTCTTTGAAGTACCGGAAGGCTTTCAATTCAGATGCTAAGGGTGAATCACTCTCAATGATGCTCCCATTAAGTGGCTCTCTCCAGTCACTCTCGCATAACAACTGACTTTTGGGATCTTTAAGTCAATGCAGCAAACGAGGGTATAAATGTCAGGATGGCGCCAGCGCTGGAGGGAGAGGCCGAAACACGACGCAGAGGCTGGCCACTGGTTGATAAAGCTGGAACTTCGTTAGAACCATGGCGAGCCCCAGTAGGGCGGATGTGGTGATGGACAATGCAGAGAAATAGACTTCGTTACCGTAAAGTCCGTCCCCGTTTCACTTCGTTTCATTATTCAATCCAGGTATGTAAAGCGCTCGTCTTGCACTAGCCTTGCGATCGACTAGGCCCTGCTCTCCTACATCCCACTAGTCGAACCAGCCTGGACAGAGCTGAAGGTGCGCCCAAATCAAGCCTCGCATACTGACATCCTCCGACAAATCTGGGAGTCTTTGTCGCTGAATTTCCCTCTAGTCGGAATGTGCATAGCGACGGGGCTCACCACATCGCAAAGGCGCACTGGTGGTATCTTACTGCATGGCATCAAAGCCTGAGGTTTGCAGTTTTTGGACCCTCCAGCACATGTTTCTGAACGGCCAAGGAATCATCAGCGACTAGGAGGCGATCGGAAGGCTGTGCGGGCCACCACAGCAAGGAAGACGCGGCCTCAAAAGTTGAGCGCAGTGTGACGAATGTACGGTACTACTTAGGCCGTAAAAGCGTACCGCAGGGCTCCAACTTCCACACTTTTACGCCCTCGGATCCTCACGCACGTGCAAGTTTATGCGGCGGAACCAAACTATACCCGCTCGCCGCCTCTTGTGGACAGCTTGATGAAAACAATGGAAGAGATTGGGAAAGCAGCAGGGACCTCGACGAGCTGCCGCCAGAGATTTCGGATTCTACCGAGCCGATGGGGGTCCAACGGAATTGGTAACATCCACAGTGATACATCAAGGCTTACATCGAGTCACTCACGTCCATTGAAAATTCGGACCGTCTTCCCAATGCGGAGTGCTGATTGGACCGCAGTTGGGGGGTTGGTAGGCGTCAGCCCATCGTTCATGGCAGCGATCCTTTGGAAACTCCGAAACGCGGGTAATCCGGCGCTAAGCATCTATCAGCTGCGGTCGCGCACTGCACAGCCGCCTGCAGGGTTGCCAGAATAGGCCATAGGCCGAAGTTAGTTCCTAGAGTCAATCAGCCCTTCAGGCCGCTAGTTACAGGCTCCGATCCAGCCCGTTCTCCTTCTGCTACCGTTCTGTCTCAATCTTTGCTATCAACCATCGCCTTCATGCCGTCCAAAGAAAGACCGCAGGAGGATCCGGGCCCGCAGGCTGTTGCGATAGATGACGGCCTCGAAGTAGTTCCCGAATTCAGACTGCGAGCGCCTCTGGATCGCAATTCATCTCTCAGTAAACCCGAACACTACCTCCAGCCGCCAGCTCCAAGGAGGGAGGAGAAGATCGTATCCCAAGATCAACGCCCTTACGGTTATCTTCAGGACACACAGGCACCGGAGGTTTTAGAACCTGCGACATACGAAGTGAATGTAGAGGAAGATGTGGTTGGCCAGGTGAACAAGAGGACACGCAAATGCGGAATGAAAAGAAGTGCATTCATTTGGCTCATCGTGGCCGTTGTAGTGGTTGTCATGATTGCCGCAATTCTGGGTGGGGTGCTGGGCAGCGTTCTCCGCACGAATAATACGCAGCAGTAAGCCTTTAACCCTTCTGTGAAGCCTTGATACCTTATTTCGTATGAAGGACTCACGGTTACATAGAGCAACGCTGTCCAATATTTCGACTTCTGGGCCAACCTTCCTACAGACCCAAGCGATGGATCAAACGGGCCTTGCGCTCTTGAGTCCGGCGGGAGGTTCTACCTTATACTCCTACTACGTAGACATCGATGGCGCTGTTTTGGAGAACCAGTGGGAAAATGGGTTGTGGTTAACCTCGGGCCACAACATTTCGAACACCTACTTGGTCACTAGCGACGTGGCAACCAATTCTCCGTTAGCGGCAATATCATATACGATGAACTCCACGACATTTGTGAGTCACAGCCTTGTTCCCAAATAGCCTTCCCTAATGACTTGTTTAGCGTCAGCTCTTCTTCTTCGACGGCAATGGTTTGGTGACAACCGTGAATACTAGTGGTGGCAGTAACTGGTCGGAACCATACAATGTGCTGCCGAATGCGACCTCCCTGCCCAACACATTGGCGCTTGCTGCAATTGCAGATACGCAGAGTACCGGGCTGAATGGTATCCGTCTGTATTACGGTGAGGATCCTTTACAATTCGAAGTCTACGTCGCTGATATTGCAGGCTCCACGAACGGCGTTATTCAAGAATTGGGCGTTGAGTTTTTGGAGCGAACAGAGGACCCCCTATGGCATACCTTGACTGCATTTTCATACAGCGATCCTGACACTGGTGTTGCTTGCGTGTTGGAAAATAGCACGAATCATGTCTACATGCGGAATTCGTCCACAAGCGCACTGCAGCAATGGCAATGGGACTATACGAACCCTGACACAACTATTTGGCAATTGAGTAACGTTATGCGAAATCCTGCGCGAAAAGAAGGCGCCCTAATGTGTAATAGAAGCCACAACACCATGGAACGAAAGCATTGCCAAAGGAGCCGATATCGCCGCGACAACCGATGGTATCAGTACGGACTATATCTTCTATCAGAACACCAAGAACCAGACCGTACGTGCCTTGTACTACGGCCAGAACATTACCGACTTCGTGTCAGACCTGGATTCGCTGAATGTAGCTTCTCTGGGTTACAGCCTGTCGGCAGTCTGGTCTGCAGGCTCAAGCCGAGGGGCTGTAGCGCTGACTCAGAATAGCACCGCTCCGACCGAGATGATATACGCTCTTATTACTCGCAACGGGCAAGCAGAAGGCGGTACATCTTACACTGGCCCCTGATATATCTCTTTAGTAGAGGATCGTATGTTCGTGGAATCTAGCGACTTTTGCAGGCCTTTAGCCTGGATTTGGTGGTCAGTAGGTCCTGGATAATTGCAGCTTGATTGTCAGCAATACTACCACATGCACTGTGTTCGACTTTTGATTTTCACTTGTCTTCCAATCTTTACCTTGACGAATTGCTACCCTAGAACCCCTAAACCCGCCATGACCTAACATGTTTGGCACTCGGGGGTCTTTGCTCCGCTCAAAATGGCAAGTCTTCACCGTCATAGCGCCCACCAATGCCATCACCGGCATGATGTCGACTTCGGTTGAGCTTGACGAGAACTTCTCCGGCTACGCCCGCCTTTCTGGACAAACTTCACGGTCGCACGTACCCGAATCTATGCAAATCCTCTCAAACCCAGAAGAGAAGACTTTAGTACGATGGATTACCTATCTTACAAGTACTGGATTCCCAGCATCTCCAGCCTTAGCTATACAGATGGCTGAGGATATTCGCAACAACCGGTACCGGCTCTCAAAGGCATCACCGCCCTCTCACCGATCCATTGGTAAGAGCTGGCTCGACCGCTTCCGTAAGCGACATCTGGAGATACAAGGTGTATGGACTCGCAATTGAGGGCGTACGACACAATGCAATGAGACCTGAGGCGGTAAAGACGTGGTTCGAGGCGGTAACAGAGCTATGCATCCAGCATCAATATGCTCCAGATCAGATCCATGATATGGACGAGTCCGGATTTGCGGTCGGAGAGAGTCAGTCATCAAGAGCGTCGGTCAATGTTCGAGACGAGAAGGGAATTAAGAAAGCCCCCATGGAGGAGATGATATTGACCGCAGCTCGAAAGCACATGAAGCCACACTTTATAGATAGCTGGGTTACAGGTTGACAGCGAATGGAGGGAGCTGGGAGTAACGGATCGAGTGGTCGCCGAGCCTCCGGCTCACCCACAAAAGTCTCGCCCGGCTACAGATCTCATTGGCCACCTACACTCGGATTGCCCGTTTTGGACTCAACGATTATCTCCACCGGAGAGGACCACAAAAACTCTGCCCTTGCGGCTGACCACCTCAGACCGTAAACACGTCATCATGGAGTGCAACATCCGCACAGGACGAAAAGAAATGCTAGGAGAGGCTGGCACCAGGTCATACGACGCTCTCCTCAGCTCAAGCCAAGGCTTGTGCCGCGAGAAGGCTAGGAACCGTTCTTCCGTTGCCTTGATGCCACTGAGGACGCAGGTCTGAAGCCGTGGGAGTCGTATGCGACAAGTCGCTCCATGTTTCGACATGCCAAGCTGTGCTGACCCCTTGGTAGCTTCCCTCACGACCGCGTTGTTCACGTTCTTCTTTGGCTGTCTCTACACCTAATTCAACCTCAAGCTGATCTATCTTTGCGCGATCGGGGCATACGGCGGCTAGGGACAGCAAGTTCGCGAGGACGAACCAGACCCACCGGTCTGTGCCACCAAGGTCTGCATAAATGTAAGGCGGAACGCCGCCAAAGAGGTACACTGGGATTCGGCTGCCAGTCCATACTGCGTGAAGATGTCAGTGATCGGTTGACTGCGACCGACAAGGTTCGGGATGCTCACGGAAAGCCATGGCCAACAAACTCATTGCACGCTTAAAGCTCATAGGAGGCACATGGTCGTGGTCTTCGCCGTCGCCATACGTCCTCAGGCCATCTTTCTCGTAGTAATTGCGGTGGCCAGGCACACGCTCATTTGTATGAACCTGTTCTACATGGCCCATCGTGGCCTTCTCGAGGTCCGGTGATCGAGTTGAGCCATCTATGTTGGAGTCAGCAACAGCGGTGCATTTTTGCGGAGTCGTTCGACTCACCTGGGCTGCTATTGCTGCCCGAAAGAAACGTACAGAAGGGAAGCGGGTCGCTATCGAGGGTCCCTTTGTCTTTAATACCGAGGAAATCCTCGACGTCGTCCGGAAAGCTTGGGAGGAAGCGACGCGGAAAAAGCCGTCTAAACGACGATGTATAGGGACTACGAATATAGGAATCGAGGAGGAGGTTGAGAATGGTATTAGGAATGTTGCTACCGATCCAGAATCGGATTGTATTATTGTTCTGCCCTGTAAATAGCGTTTGAAGTTAGAATCTCGCAAATTTGTGACCGAAATCCCAGGGTGACCGAAATCCCACGGAACTACG
>JAVRRR010000171.1:22551-33770 GCA_035927975.1 Rachicladosporium monterosium | reverse complement strand
ACGTTCCTGTACTGGAGCTCTCAGGAACCTCTACATGATCGCATACCCAGCAACGGCACATCTTCACACTCGTCAGCAGTTACGCTGAGCTCGATGCCCGCGCGGCCGGCGGCGCCACCTCGCACTTCTTCTGCTCGAACACAGCAGCGTGACCGAGCCGGGAGCAGTAAGAGCGACCGTCGGAAGTCCGTCGTCAGCACATTGAAAGAGGCGCCAGTGATCAAGATCGGCAAGATGATATTCTGGGACACGAATGTTGGCTACAGCAGTCAGTCTCCTTCCGCCGTGGGACAGCCGACGGCCGGGAGACCGCAAGTGTATCGAACGCAGACCCACGGCTCCCGGAGATGGCGGCGTATCAGTGGACAGCTACGAGAGAATGGCGAACTCAAGCTGAATTCGGATGCGGATAACAGCCTCATCTCGGTGGTGCAACTGAGCCAGCTGAGCCGGTGCGCCATCCAGCGACTCGACCCAAGCGTGCTGGAGAACGACTTCTGCATCGCCATCTATCCTCAGTACACCTCAAGCATCAACAATAATCAGCCGAGCTTTGTGCGACCTATCTTTCTAAGCTTGGAGAATCGGGTTCTCTTCGAGGTGTGGTTCGTGCTACTTCGTGCCTTCACGATACCTCAGTTGTACGGGCCACCAACGCATACACCGTACGGTCTTGCAGAGACGGGCGCGGATGCCAATGCCGCGCACATCTCAACGACGAAGGATATGTTCCGCGTCGAGCGGAGCCTCAGCTTACGAATGGTCGAGGCCAAGATGCTCCCACCTTCCGCAAATGCATCGTCTACCGAAGCGACCTCCAGCGGAGGACATACTTCCCGGCACGCGAAGCCGGAGCAACATGGATACTACGCCGAGGTCCTTCTTGATAGCGAGACTCGAGGCAAGACCGCCGTGAAGTTTGAAGGCCTGACTCCGTTATGGGGCGAGACCTTCGACTTTCAGGATCTCCCGCCAGTGCTCAGCAGCGCCAGCGTGGTCATCAAACGGCGGCCACCAGATAGTGCGCATGCGCGTGAGGCGTACGAGAGTAAGCTCGTTCACGAGGCGTACGGCTTCACGAGTGATCAGCACGGTGGCTTCACGGGTTTGACGTTTGACGTGAACTGTGGCAAAGTCGAGATCTACTTGCAGGAGCTTGAAGAGGAGAAGGAGGTGGAGAAGTGGTGGCCGGTCGTGAACATGTACGGACATCAAGTCGGCGAGGTCCTCATCAAAGCCCGGGCGGAGGAAGGCGTAATACTGATGGCGCACGACTACCAGCCCCTGAGCCAGCTGCTGCATCGCTTCAGCAACGCATTGACGCTGCAGATTGCAGCAATGGTTCCAAGCGAGTTGAAGCGGCTGAGTGACTGCTTACTTAACATCTTCCAGGTGTCCGGCAAAGCCGGAGATTGGCTTATGGCATTGGTCGAGGAGGAGATTGACGGCATCACCAAGGAGTCACCTCTGAACCGCCTGCGATACAGCAGACGCCTTGGTTCCAACGACAGCCATGAAGCCCTTGCGAGCCATAGCGACCGCGAGCTCATTGTTCGGGATCTGAATAAGAGCGCCACTGTTGAAGCAAACCTGCTCTTCCGCGGCAATACCCTCCTCACCAAGAGCTTAGACACGCACATGCGTCGGGTAGGCAAAGAGTATCTGGAAGAGTCGCTCGGCGCCAAGATCCGCGCGATCAACGAGAAGGATCCTGAATGCGAGGTGGATCCGAACCGTGTCAATAACCCTCAAGATCTTGAGCGTAACTGGCGGAGATTACTCCTCTTCACGCAAGAGGTGTGGAAGAGTATTGTTGCTGCGAAGGCGAAGTGTCCGGTGGAGCTCCGGGTCATCTTCAGGCACATTCGTGCGTGTGCTGAGGATCGCTATGGCGACTTTCTGCGGAGCGTCAGCTATAGCAGCGTGAGCGGCTTTCTCTTTCTCCGGTTCTTCTGCCCTGCAGTCCTCAACCCGAAGCTGTTCGGGCTGTTGAAGGGTAAGTCGCATTCCAACACAGTGTTATGGATTTTTGCTGACGATGCCGTAGACGACATCAAACCACGCGCGCGTCGCACGTACACGTTGATCGCGAAGTCTCTGCAGACGCTGGCAAACATGGCGTCCTTCGGCACGAAGGAGCACTGGATGGAGCCAATGAACGCCTTCCTGTCACAGCATCGGGAGAGCTTCAAGACTTTCATCGATGATACCTGCTATGTCCCTCCCCCGTTGACAACGTCGGTGCACTCGAGCTCCACCAATTCATCCGACACCTACACGGCTGGTATGCCTAGCGCAAAGACACAGCTTAGCTACGGAACGCCGATGACTATCATGCAGCGCCTGCCACCGACCAGTCGAGAAGGCTTCCCAAGTCTGCCGTATCTGATCGACCAGGCGCGCGCGTTCGCCGATCTTGTGCAGCTGTGGCTTGAGGTCACTTCGCCGCTTGCAACAGCGGACGGCATGGGCTCTGGGAATAAAAGGCATTCTGATATCATGCAAGCGATCCAGCATGCCGAAGGCGATCTACACGCTTTCCATGTCATATGCACCAGCCTGAACAGCAGGACGCAGGAGTGCTTGAACCGTGCTGAGCGCGCTGAGCGGCCGAATAGTATGTTGAGCTTTCCGTGGGAGGAGCTCCTCAACCAATTGCAGAGCAAAAAAGAGAATGGAAGCGGAGATGAGCTGCCCAGCCAAGTCTCGTACGACGAGGTTGCCAAAACCATCGCGAGCGACCCTTCGATTCTACCGCCGGGTATGCAGGCGAGGACCACCTTCGAGCTGCCAAGACACCGGGAATGGGACCCAGTCACCGACGAGGAATCAGACGACGCACAAGCCACCCGCCTATACGACCCCACCCCACCCTCGTCAACCGTGACACCCACCTTCGACGCCGCCAACACCCAACACGTCCGGGACGCGGCAACCCGCGACCGCCCCGGCACGGCGAGCATGGGCAGCAGTCTCCACGGCAGCCTGCGCCGCGCCCTCCGCAGCCGCGGCTCCGACCACTCGGCCACGCCATCCGCCAGCGCGAGCGCGAGCAACGTCTCCAGCGCCGTGAGCAGCGACACGGAGCACCTTGCGGCCGCCGGCACGACGGCGCTGCCGAACTACGAGCGAGAGGTCAGACACCGGGAGCGGCGGGAGGCCGCTAAGGTGCTGATTCAGCGGCAGATGGAGGAGGCGAGGGTGCGGGAGGTGGAGAGGGAGAGGCGGAGGGGGAAGACGCCGTTGGCGGGGTTGAAGAAACGGAGGGAGGGTGAGGGGAGTGGTGGGAGCGGCGGGAGGAAGGGGAACGCGGCGCTGCCGCTGCGGAGTGCGGATATGCCTTAGGCTTGGCTGGAAGTATGGTAATGATTTGGAGGGATATGATACCTGGTCATGGGTCGGACGATGTAAGCATAGCGTGGGCATCATTGGTTCGGTACAGCAGCCCGAGACATTGCCGTGCTTTCACCCGACGACATTTCTGGTCTTCGCTGCCACTTGATCTCGAGGCGAGATGCCGTCATCTCAGGTGGCTGACACTCGCTATCTGCTACTCCGGTACACTGTGTACGCACACGCTTCCACCGCGCTTGAGAGACTCAGCAAGGCGGCGGCGTGAGAGGCAAGACACGTTCTGTCAGCCAGACCTGGACGAGTCCAACATACTCTACCACCCTCCTGATGTCATAGAGGAGGCACTCTTCACGGCGTCGCCGATATTCAGCCATAGGAACTACCCAAAGAGCCCTTGTTGACTGAGGCTAGTAACGAGGGCGGTCCTGTAGCAAAGGTCTGGACATGCTACCCTGCTACGTTCTCGGCAATCCTGTCTCCATCCACGGTCACTTTGCCCTCCGCCCTTTCCGCGACTTTCGAAGGCGCTTCGAATAATTTGGCGATTGCCTCCATAGTCGTGTTGCCACCGGAGAGAATGATCCCAACGTTCCATCCCTCTTCGCCCGCTTCTCGCTCAACCAACTTCCTGAATTCTTCGTTATACAGCATGACAGCCAACGGCACTGCAGCAGAAGGCTCAATAAACAGTTTCGCTCGCTCCATCGCCAATCTCAGCGCAGCTTTGATCTGCTCCTCCGTCACGCTGTAAATCCCAGCCAGCTTCTCCTTGTCACTAATGATCGACCAAGGAATATCACCCACAGGTGTCCGCAGCCCGTCCGCTATCGTAAGCGTCTTGACACTCTCCACCCTCTTACCTTGCCTAAGCCCTTCCTCAGCATCATTAGCACCCTCGAACCGCGGCTCAGCGCCAAACACCCTGATGCCAGTTCCATACAGTGCAGTGCAAATCCCACTCAACATCCCACCTCCCCCAATCGGCGCAATAACCGCATCCAACCTCCTCCTCCCAGGTACACCCAGCGCCGGCTCCAGCTCAAGCAGTCCCTCAACCTGCTCCTCGAGCTCCAGCGCCTGCGTACCCTGCCCAAGAATAATATCCGGATGGTCGTACGGAGGCACAAGCGTAGCGCCGGTTTTCTCCATCACTTCCGCGACGACCGCTTCGCGCTCCACGCTCGTGCTGCCGCTGAAAATGACGTTCGCGCCGTGGCTTTTCGTGCCGGCGATTTTGGAGGGCGTGCTGATGGTGGGCATGACGATGTGGGCGGGTATGCCGTGGGTTTTGGCGGCTAGGGCTAGGGCTTGGGCGTGATTGCCTGCGTGCCGAGGGTGTATCAGATTATGGGTACTGGGATCGCATAGCAAGGATTATGTACCGCTTGAGTGGGTGACTACACCCCTCCTCTTGACGTTGTCCAGCCCATCCTGCTCAATCAGGCGACCTAAGGCGTGAAAGGCTCCTCGGGCCTTGAACGCGCCTATCCTCTGTTGGTTCTCGCACTTGAAGAAGAGCTTGACCCGTGGTCTTGCTGTGTAACCCGCCGCATCCCCAGTCACTCCATGCTCGTGTGGTGCCGGCTCAGCGGCAGTGTTGGGGCCGGTGCGCGGGCATCGTTCTGCTTGTGGTGTTGAAGCCACTTGGTTGATGGTCTCGCATGTTGCTACCGGTGTTCGGTGGATGTAAGGTTGAATGCGTGCGTGGGCCTCAACTACGGACTGGCGAGTAAGGGGTGGACATCTTGATACGTCTGTCATGTCGTGAGGCGAGGTTCGTGACGAAGCTGGTATTGGGTCGTAACCACGGAAACGTACATGTTCTTAATTCACCACGCTGTTACTTCACCAGATGAGGAAGGTATAATTTGTGGGCTGCGAACCCGGCTGGTCTCGATGTTCACACCTCCATTACTGTCAACATCGATGTGAAGGACGCCTAGTACGCAACAGAGCGATGGGGAGAAAGAGCAGGAGAAGTCAAGGCAGCTTGCAACACTATGGTACGTAGGCGAGCGTCGGACAAGCTTGAACAGATAAAACAGAATTACAACCAGCCACCTCGCAAGAATTGTCATTCACACTCAGCCGTCAGAGCATGCCTGCTCTGTACCTCCGTTTTCGCACTGACCAGCAGCGGGGTTCTCAACGCCAACGGCGATCTTTCTACTTGGGAGCGGCGTTTGCGCCAGACTTCAAAGCGTAGCCAATGACCATATAGCACCGAGGAGTGCTCAAGAAATCTTTACCCAACTTCAGGTTCCAGCTGCTCATCGCCATGGGCTGCGACAGCGCGCAGTGGAACTGGTAAGCGTACGTCGGTGAGGAAGTGCCAGAGGAGACACTGTCCAAAGAGACACCTTGCGAGAACTGCTGCCACTCGGTCGAGGTGGACAGCGCCACTGCTGGTGGGTCTGGTAGCTTGCTCGGCGTGGAGCTCGCCGTGATGACCCATATATCCGTGGCGAGGATCTGGTCCGGGGTGCGTGGTTGGACGTAGTATGGCAGCCGATTGCTCAGGTTGGGGAGGAGCAATACAGGATCAGGGGGTGCCGGCGTTGCCACTCCTGCCGGATGCGTTGGTACAGCAGGCGTAGCCTCCGATTTGACGAGGCGAGACCAGGCTGAAGCGTAGTCATTCTTCAGATCCAGGAGTGTGCGAAGACCTGCGCCTGAGTTGGACCCGCTCTGGCTTTGATTCACGAAACCCATGACCGACTGCTGGGCCATCTGACGGTGAGTCATACCGCCGTCAATCGAGGTGTATCGTATCTGTAGAATGACGTCGGTGATGGTGTCGTAAGCAAATTGGCGGAAGTCCCGGTAGGGCGGAAGCTCCAAGCGCCATTTGCTGATCGTACCGGCGCCTTCAAATGGAAGGTACCGCATTGTCTCTTCGCCGAAGTCCAGCTGAAATGCGCCTGCATCATTCTGGCCGTTGCAGACAGCTATTGACGAGATCGGAGTGTTACCAGTGACAAAGCGGCTATCGAGACCACCAGAGCCGGTTTGCTCGGCGTAGTCGTCACTCCCTTGCGCCGGCTTGACCCTGAGCTTACTGCTTAACAATGTGAGAGTAGCATTGACGGTTGTGTACGGCCCGACCAGACAGGGTACTGTAACACTGACTGACCTGATCCTCCGCATGTAGTGACCGGGAAAGTCCATGTCGAACAAGGTTTCGGGGATGTCGATATCGCACGTGCCGAGTTCTCGCAGACGCAGGAGTTGGAGAGCATCCAGCTGACGGAGGGAGACAGACTTGGTGACCTCAAACGTGTAGCCCTTGTCGTCGAGCGCGGCGCTCTCAAGCTGTTTCAGAGCCAAGTATAGTGCTTCACCGGCGAGCATGCCATCACGAGAAGCATCCCAATACCCAGGCTGGATGTATGAGTTGGGTTTCCGGTTGGGCCTCTCGAGTTCAAAGGCTTTCTGTGCCTTCGTTGCTAACGTGAGTGCCGTGGTGTACAAAGTGTAGTAGCTTGTCTGCGTCTTCCCCGTCAGCCACGAGTACAGATCAGCGTTCGTGTACTTGCTCCGCAGAAAGCTCGAAACCGCCTGTGCCGAATCAATCTGTTGCTGCTGCATCTCAATCTCCTTTTCCGCCAGAGCTAGGTGAATCTTGGCAACAACGATTTGCTTATCGATGTTCGACGCTTCGTATCCTGCCGTGTTGGCCTGCAGGATGCGATCTTGGACCGCGCGCTGGTACTGCGACTTCTGAAGCGCGTTGCTGGATTGGTAGCTGAGCTGATCGACCGCGACCTGTACCGCCCGTGCCCCAGTCGAGGCGATAGCGGCCAGGTTCTCCGGGCCCCATTTGGTGATTACTCCAACACCCAGTGGCTGCGTGGATATCTCCGGGTTCGGCAGGGCATGGAGGATACCTGCGACCAACTCAAGAGCTGCGACGCCCCCGCTCACGTCGTTCGCCAGGGCTGCCTTGGTGAGAGACTCTTGCTCTATCGGGCTGAGACCAAGGCCACCTTCGGTCACAGGGGCGTCAATCTGAGCCTGAAGTTGTTGGAACTCAGCGTCAAGAGAGGGTATGCCGGAGAGGTCGCCGCCAACTTGTTTGAGGTAGAATGTGAGTCGGCTCACTGCGCCGAGGCGGCTGTACTGCAATTGGACCAGCGCAGCACTCGCTTCGTCGACTGCCAGTTTCTTGTGCGCCATTGTGATGTTGTTCAAGGCCAAGTCCTGCTGGTTTTGTGTCATCGCCAGAGCCTCACTGTCGCCCCGCTCTCGTATCGAGAGTAGAGTCTGGCCGATGCTCTTCACCTCCGAAACAAGCTCAAAGGCTTTCTGTAGCAGCCTCGGGAAGCGGCAGTCGGCCAGGGTGCTATTCAAACTGGCGACTACGCTGCTCAAGGATAGTCCTTGGGCCGCTGCTTGTACCAGTAGCGCCGGGTCGATGGGTGGATCGTACAAAGGCAATATGCGCGTGACGCCGTTCATGTCTTGTGAATTGCGAATCTTGAACAGTCGGTCGTCGATAGTAGCAGCCAGTGCTCGCAGGTCGGCATTGTCGGGCACTGCAAAGTACTCCGTGGCGGCGAAGCCGAATATGCGCGCTGTGAACATGTTCTGCGACTTTGCAACTCGGCCCACTGGGAGTGTGGTCTGATTGCTGAACGGAAAGGCTTCCTCCAGCTGCACAATAACATTGCCAAAGGCATCGAACCGGCCTGCAAGCATGTTATACGAAGCAGGTGTGATGTTGTTCCGGCGTGGAACCCGCTGCCCACGATTGCCGTAAATGTGCGAGGCCAGAACGTAGTACTGAACGGCCATCTGAACACTCTCCATAGTGTTCTGCTGGAACAAGCTGTCTCCATATGCTGTCAAGATGCGAATGTATGTCATGACGACCCAGCGCATGTAAGCCTGGGGCCTCTCGCGGGCTACCAGATGCGGCTGAAGAGCATTGTTTCGCCAGTCTTCCACGCTTTGGTAGTCTTGCATTGCCGTCTCGAGCGAGACTTGGTGACGCATGAGGTCTTGGAAAGGTGCAAAAGTCCAGAAGCGACCGGCGTCGGACGCGGAACCTGCGCTCATGGGGTTGAAGATGTACTGGCATACTCTCAGGGCTTGATCGTACTGCTGCGCTTTGAAGAGTCGATCGGCGAGGATCATTGGGCAATGCAAGCCCAGCTCCCAGTTGTAGATCGAGTACAGCTGGCTCTGTTCATCAGCGCGGCCCGCAACAGACCCGAACATGTCACTGGATTCGGCCATCATCTACAAAATCTGTCAGTACCGAGATAGATTTTGCCACTGCTACCACGACTTACGGCTGATCCATTCAACGCGGCGAAGACTTCTGATAGGTCACCTTGGCCACTAGCAGCAGATACCAGGTCATGGATGTGTCCTTGGTAGAACTTTGCCTGTGCTCCTTGTGTGAGAGTCACCAATGGGCCAGACGGGAGATCATTGGTGGCGTTCGGTGTGACGAACGACTTATCGTCCGCATCCTGTATTGAGACAGCTTCCCTGGTCGACCTAACGACGGCGGACGCAACAGGCGTTTCTATCGCTTGGAGTGTGTGAAGCTCGGCCATCTTACCTGAGCTGGTCCGGAGGCCGAATGCGCCTTGGAACAGGCCTAGCTCAGAGACAATGTGTCGAGGATTATCAACGTTTCTCATCAAAGCTCCGGCAGGGCTGGCGTCCAGAATTTTGCCTCCAATGACTTTCCCCCCGACTGAAGGCTGCAGTCCCTGAACAGCGGGCTGAGCGGTTGATACCTTGTTGGCGACGACTTTGGAATCAGAGGCTAATTCGTTCCCGTCTATAGCGTCCGAGCCAGCCGCAGCCGTAGGACCAACACCATTGACGGACTCCGCGCCATGCGCGGAAGGCGCGGAGCCATTGAGCATCGGCCGTACTGCTGCCTTGACAGAAGTCGTAGGCACTGGGTTCTCGCCGGCGAGGTGTGGGGCATTCGAGGATTTCACTTGGAAACTGTCAGGCGTAAGAAGGAAAGGGGGCGGATCGCTCATCCAGGTGGACATCTCGGAGGGGCCCGAGGTTGGCGCGAGAGACAACGTTGTACCGTTGAATATCCAAGTACCCAGCGTTGTTGTTTGGAGCTGCCGGCCGAGGAAGATCTTGAGAAACTTTGTAGGTGTTGCAGGCGCAGCGTCTGCTTTGACCTCGCATGGAACCAGGCAATAATTCTGTATTGGTGGCAGACCAGTCACATCCTTGTCGGACACCGAATCAGGGCATGTCACGCGTGGCGTCCATTTGCCATCACGAAACTCTGTCCAGCTGAGACTGATGTCCCATAGGGATGTCGGCTTTGCTTTTGCTGCGAACTCGGACGACATGGAGTTATAGTTCTCGGATCCTGCGAACGGGTCTCCCGGTGCAGTCTTGACCACCATCTGGGCAATGAAGAGCAGGAGTCGACCGTTCAACACAACCAGTGCCACATGATTACCGATCAGAGCGTCTCCGCCCGCGTTGGTGGCTGTCTGTGTGTTGTAGTGAGGAATGTCGACCTGCACGAGCTGCCAGCCTGTCCAAGTACCAGTGTGAGGCTGATCCGCAGTGGCACCAAGGCCCTGATCTGCGCTGAGCTTGGACTCGGGCGGTGAGACATGCGCCGGCGTGAACGAGGTGTAGTAGTATTGGAACGGGGTTTGCCGAGTCCTGGCAATAACATGAACTTCGTCGATCTTGTTGCTGTCCACCTGATTGTAGGACAAATACATTGTGACAGCTTTCAGGTTCGCGACTCCGTCAACGCTGTAGACGTAGGATCTCACAGCCGCGCGGACGGTGTCTTGACTCATGTTCTTCTGCAGCAGGTCCGACTCCAATTGCCGGAAGAAGTCGGTCTTGTCGTCTCGCAAAGAAGGCTCAAGATAGTTCTCGGGGTACAGGAAAACCTTGCGGTTCGCTTCCCACACGGTGTAGCGTTGCATCCAGTCCCACTGATGACTGTCTAGAGCGTCTGGAGGCACACCTCTCCCTCGTTCCAGACCCAGGAAGCAGCGCTGGACGAATGTTTGTACGCTTGCGATGGCTTGCTTGATTCTTGAGGTCTCGACCAGCGGTCCCGTCTGGACGTCGATGAGGAAGAACTCGAACAAGCTATCAGCGTCGACGATCTGGTTTGCATCCGTGAATGTTCGCTGAGTGAGTAGGTAGGCGATGAGCGCACTGTTCTGATGTTGCCTCAAGGTGTTGTTGATCGGACGAACAGCCAAGATCCACGAGTCAGCGTCGAAATGCGACCGTGCGACTTTCTGGATATCTGCAGCGTGCGTAGAGTGACGATAGAAGTCCGCTGTACCCGTCCCTAGAGGTCGCGCCCATGTGAAGAGCTGTCCAGGCTGCACTCCGATCTGGGCCGAGAGCGACACAAGCTGCTGCAGTCTCAGCAAGGCGCGCTCGTCCGTGAAGTCCTTCACAGTGCCCTCCAGAAAGTTCGCCTGGGCCAAGATCTCCGTCAGACCCTCGACCGGCCACGATGTCGCAGCACGCACTTGCTCGAGCAGTGTCTCGGCGCTGGTATCTCTCGCAGAACTGGATGCCCATCCAAAGAGCTCGAGTAGAGTTTGATCAGTCTTTGCCGGCAAGCTGTCCCGGAGTTCGGCGTAATTGCTGAGACGGGTCCATTGGGTGACATTACTGAGGCCATCGAAATTGAGTCCAGCAAAGAAGGCCGAGTTCGTGTGAATGTACAATAGCTCGTCCGGGCTTAGCGTGAAGCGGTTTAGTAGCAGCGCCATCTTGGTCATCTTGGTGAAGAGCGCTTGCATTCGATCGCCAGCGAAATTCGACAAGAGAGCCGTATTGGGCACGCTGGTTCGCGGCAAGCCACTTGATGACCACTGAAGACCAGACAGCTC
>JAVRRR010000170.1:3859-16849 GCA_035927975.1 Rachicladosporium monterosium | reverse complement strand
GAAGTGGAGAGCGGGATCGTGCTCATCTTTTGCGGCAGTTGTCGAGGTACACCGGCACGCCTATGGCAGAGCAAAGGGGCAATCGAGGCAAGCATAGGGTCGAGCTTCCAGAATCTGAAGCTTATGCCGCAGATGTTTGAAGGGTCGGAGGCAATGCAAGCGGTGTGGGCGGTTGCGAAAGGGGCAGTGCGGATGATTACGAATGACGGGGGGGTAGCGTACCGCGATGTTGACAAGATTGTGCAAGAGCTCGGGACGAAGGACCGTCTTGCTAGCGTCAGCCTAGACATGTTCCGTGCAGGGAGGCAAGACAGGCTTGTAGAACACCTCCGAGGAGGGCTAGTGTCGCCCAAGTAGGTAGGTAGTAAGAGCACGCTCAGTGTGACTTGCGGACTCCCTCTCGCGAGACAAGAGCATTGCAACCTAGGTGTGTACGGAAATGTACGCGGACAATTAGAGCCTAGTGAAGTACTCGAGCACGCGGGTGTTACGACCCGGTGAAACCGTGTCGCGGTGGTAGAGCTCAGTGGACTTGGAGGTGAGTGTCAAGGCACGGTCAGTATGGGGTACACTTCTCTCGTTGATGAACTGCTCTGCTGGAATCGTTCCTAGGTATGCGTAGACCTTTCAGTTGGATTGCAACATGAGTTGAACACGAACTACACAAGAGATAAAGCGACCTGCTATACACATATGAGATTCGTGTCTCGCGGCGACCGTCTGACCATTCGACCATGTCTCTGGTCGGTTGGTCGTCCTGACCGTTCGTCCGGTCAGTTGGTCAGTTGGTCGAGTCGACCATTCGTTGTGTGGCTTGGTCAGTCACGTGATGTGCTGACGCAGGTTCATCCCACGATTGGGTGTGACTGCGTCCCTGCTCGTTACTGCGCGCCTGCGGCGCGTGTTCGTAACACTTAGGTTAAAACATAAGAGAGTACTATAGTTAGAAAATAAGACTACTTAGATTAGAAGAGAAGAGAGCGCTTAGGTTAGAAAAGAAGTTACTAGTCAAGTTAGGGGATAAGAGACTACTTAGGTAAGAAAAGAAGGAACTATGAAAGTTAGAAGATAAGAAACCGCTTAAGTTAGAAATAAGAGACCGCTTAGATTAGAAAAGAGAGAGTACTTAGGTTAGAAAGGAAGCAACCGCTTAGATTATAAGATAAGAGAGTAGTTAAATATGAGAGATTAGAGGAACCGCTTAGGTTAGAAAGACGTAGAAACCGCTTAGGGTAGAGAGATATAGAAATCGGTTAGGGTTAGGGTCGAGGCTATTTGTCCGGCATAGTATAGAAGGTAGCAAAGCTTAAGTAGTTAGCGCTACTTATATCTTCGCAAGGACTATAATTAGACTTAAGGGTATTAAACTAGTTGCTTTTTAGCTACTTCAGATATTCGTCGATATAAAGGCCTTCTCTCGTATATAAATATATATTATAACCTATCCGGTACGTTATATACGGTTAGGATATAGTTAAGAAGCTTTGTTAGTCTTAGCGGTAAGCGCCCGCTTAAGAGGCGTGAATACGCTTACATCGAGTAGTTAAACTATATACAACGTATATAGCGGCAATATAAGAAGTTTAATTGCGTGCTTTATATAGTGCGCAATTACTTTAGTAGTAATATAACTTCTATACCCGTCTATAACTACGTCTATCCGCTATAGCTTGTTAAATACTGCTAGTTACCTAGTGCATTAACTAGAATCTATATAGTATTAGTATATAGTACTTTGAAAATTAGCAGTAGCGGCAAAGTAACGCTAGCTATGCTAATATACTTAATCGTAGTAATCTACTCTTGTCTACCCTTTATAACCTTCTAACTTAATTTTTCGCGTATATTAGCAAGCGCTCGTAATAACTAGCTAGCTTTAATTGCAAAGCCTAACTCGTCTATATTCTAGACGCGTCCTACTAGGTATTCATACTATAGAAATAGCTCTATTATAGCGTTAAACTATATGTTTAGAGCCGTAATACTAATCGCATTATATCGTATACTTTTGATTTAGCGTATCTATATACCTTAGATCTTAGGATAATATTTGCGAATTAGTCGAGCTATTCTTTACTAGGTAGACGTAGAGAAGGTAGTATCTAAGATCTAAATACGCTAATACCGGATCTCCTCGGCTATCTCTATAGCTAACGCTAGCGATGCAGAAAAGCCGGTTACTATTAGCTACGAGATCTATCTTATAAGTGTCTTCTCTTTAGCTAGTAAAAGGTTCTAACGGCCTTTATATATAGGTATCGCAAAGTTACTTTAGGAATAGAAAATGCGTCGGTAGTTGCTCGAATAGACTTGTATTACTTTGCTTAGTACGCTAAGATTGCTTTATTAACCGTACTCTCTAAGAACGCGTAAAGAATACGCGTAGGCGCGTCTATTAGAAAGAGTATAAGGGTATAAAGTAGATAAGGTAGAAGTTTATATGTTACTAAGTAGGGTACGTTGCTTGGGGGTAAATAACGTTAGTACTTAGCTAATGTCTTAAAAGATTCTCTCAACTAGCTATACTTGCCTCCTACTCGATAGCAATAATAGAGCCGGCTTAACTTATCTTAACTCGATAATTATAGAATCTTCCTCTTCCTAGCCCTTACCGCTTCTTTCTTCCTACTATTCTCCTACCGTAGAACCTTAGACTAGCCGTTTCTGCTAGCTCTACCCGTCTTATCTTCCGCTACAAAGCTACTACGAGCTCGACTAATCTTAGGTTAACGACCGCAAATCTATTACCTTTATCTATCCTACTAATTCTCTCCTCCTCGCGTTACTCCTACTATAGTCGCTTTACCTCCTTCTAGTAACGCTCTGCCTCTACTATGCTTCTTTGCGTATCTCTCGTAAACTCGGTAATATCTCTTTTATACTACCTAATCGTCTCTATCCTCTAACGCCGACGTCGTACCTCCGCTATATACTTTCTAAGGCGCTCCGCTAAACTCGTAAGCTACGCGATAGCCGTCTACTTATCCTCTACCGGGCGCTCTACTTCTTGCGTTCTTAGCTACTCTCGCTTCCGTTTAGAAGAAGTTTATCTTATTACGCCTCTCCTCTAACGCTATCTCGTCGTCTTGCATATCCTCGCGTAGTACCTTAATACTAGCCTCGAGATACTAAATCCGTTTACTCTACTTTGCCGTTTCTATATCGTCTTTAACGATCGCGATAACCGGACTTAACCGTATCTCTACGAGTATAATACGTATACTCGGTATATCCCGGCGGGCTATCAAATCTGTATTGTCTTAATAGGTAGGCGGTATTATATCTAGATAATCTCCCTAGCCTCTTAATAGGAAGGTAGTAAGGCTAGGATAACGGGAGCCTTACGCTACGATATACCGCGGCGGCTATACTCGCAATATATTATTATTATATATATACTACCGTCCTTTCTACTTATACCTCCCCCTCGACTTATCTACGTCTACCGTAGTTCCTTAATCGTTTGCCTTTCCTTACTCTAACTAAATGCCCGGAGCCTCGTATACCGTTCTATCTAAATTCTCCCGTTTCTTATCGATCCCTAAGATTAACAATTTAACCTAGTAAATCGATTAGCCTAATGCCGCAATCGTCTTGTAGTATTGCTTTTTAAGTTTGTACAGTAACGCCGTAGCCCTTCCGCGGAAACGCAATATATTATTAATATTAGAGATTATTGCCTCCTTCCTTATAATCCGCCTTTCTACCTTTCGTCTTATCTCCTCTAACTCTATTATCCGCGCTTCTACCTCCCGTAGTAAGTCTACGATATCGTCGCTAGCTAAGCTACCGATATCTTTGTTTAGTCTGTTAAGATCTAATATTATACTAACTCTAACGACCCCTTACCGCTTTAACTATATGCGAGCCGGGAGATCTTTACTTTTCGTTCCTATATAGAGCTAAGGGCTAGAGCCGCTAATCGCACCGCCTAGACTATACTACTGGGTTTCCTCCCCTAACTAGTTAAAATAAGCTTCTCTATCGGGGAATGTCCGACCTATATACTCCCGTAGCTAACCTTTACCTTCTATACTCTTAAAGATACTAAAGTAGAGCGGCAATACAACGTCCGGGTGCTCGCAAGTGCCGGTGCCTTTATCTCCTAGCTCGGCCCGTTAACAGATCGACTGTGGATTTAGGCACCAAAAGCAGCTCGTGTAAGGCTGAAGCTACTGTCGTCCTCGTTCCTCCTGCCGTTGTTTAGCTCTGGCCCTCTCACGAAAGACGTCATGGCGTTGTGAACACGACGAGAAACAGTGATCCCATCTCTCCTGGACTGCTCTATAGAGGAGACAGGTGCCCTTCACACCAGCCAGGTCAAGACGGTACTGCGCGAGTTCGGTATGTGCCCGAAGCCGCTTCTGCTGGATGAGGTTGAGCCCTGTGTGTACGGGCTCATGTCGTGCAGTCTCGACTGGGCGAATGGGGTCTTGAAGCGCGGTTCTACACACGTCACAGGGCACATCGTCAGGCATGCACCATCTCCGATGAAGGGCGATATCCAAGTGTTCGGTCAAGGGTGTCCGATAGCACTGCTCGCTCCGGAGGTAACGATGTACCGCACGCTTGTCATGACGCTTACGAAGCGACAGGTCATCCCTATAGCTCTTCTCCCCAGGCACATCCATCGTTGCATCCCCTGCGACTTGCGGCTCCCAAGTCGCTGGTAAGATAACCATTGAATATGCACACTGTCCATCCCGCCCTGCTCGACCCGATTCCGGTGCAAAGATGACGAGCGACTCCGGCTCGTCGATGTTCAAGACCAGACGGACATAGGGATAGTCGAAGCCTTCAGCGAGGGCGGTGGTTGCTACGATGTAGGGAATTTCTGGGATCTGAACCCAGCGATCGAGAATCGCCTTCTTCACCGTCGGCGTCCCGCTCTCTGCAGTATACGAATCGCAACCGAGCATTTCTGACAGACTATCGGCATCTTTACACGTTCGGACATAGAATGATGATCTTGCCGCGTCCATGGTCGAAGAGCCCGGAGTCGCACCACGCGTCTTGGGCTTCGGCGGCACCTTGTTCGAGGAGGCTTCCTTTGCGGGCGTCGACTTTGCGGACCATATAGAAAATGTTGGCCCGGTTACTCGAGGCTCGGATTACTGTGGGACGATGGAGGTAGTTACGCTCTTCGAACTCCGCTCGCATTGAAGGAGGAAGTGTAGCTGTCAGATACACAAACTGCGTTCGAAGGCTGCGGATAAGAGTGAGATCGATGATGCTGGGTCGGTACTCTGCCGCGATGACGGTCAAGTGACATTCATCGATAACGATCCGATCGAGTCTCTGCTGGGCTATGAGGCGCCGTGCATATTCCATGAAGTCTTTCGTTGAGACCGCCTCGGCGCTGACGAGGATCAACGCTGCCTCTCGATCCTCACCAGGCTGCCACTCGAGATGGTCGATCTTCATCGCACGCACACGTTGACGCATGTCCCCGTAGAGAGACACCAAGGGTACGACGAGCACTGTGACCCCAGCGTTGGGCAGAGTGCATGGCAACATGAAAAGCAGGCTTTTGCCGGCGCCTGTGGGAAGGACCGCAACGATCTGCTCCGTCCAGGACATGATCGTGACCAGCGCCTCTCGCTGTTCGTTTGACTGCCAATCGACCTCCACATTCCCGTATAGCTTTTGTAAACCTCCGAGGAGGGCCTCGGACGACCATGGCTTCCGCGGGCGGTAGACACCCATAGCAATGCGCTTTGCGAGATGAGACTCTGGATCGCCTTTGGCATGCTTGGTTGCCTTCAATATGGTCCCGACGCCCCAAAAGTCTTGCCACAGCGTCGACGCACGGAGGGCCATCCGAATCAACCCATCCCACACATTGCCGAATGCCGCTCCGGTCTGATTGGCTTAGGCTCGATTGACAGTCTGTGTCTTGTGATTGCGCTGTCGAGTCATCGCTCGTACATCATCTTCCATCTCCTCGGCATCTTCGTCATCGTCTTCCGCGTCGAACAGACCGATCTGGCTAGCGAATTTAGTCTTGATGGCGACGGTCATCTGCCGCCAATTGGCAATGTGGAGTCGGGGAATATTGGCTCGGGTACAAGCATCTTTGAGGCATCGACTGAGCTGGCCGTCCGTCCACGCTTTCCCGTTCTTCTCCCACAAGAACGCAGAAAAAAGAGCCTTCGGGGACTGCTGGCGTAGGAAGAGCTGAGGCAGAGGCATCACATACACGATGTAGTCGAGCAGGAGTTCTCCGACGGGATTGGCAAGGAAGCGGATGTTCTCCTTGTGTCGGCCGGTCTGCTGCTGACCTTTGTGATACTTGACGTGGATCATCACCCTGTCATGACATAACGTGATCGATCGCCGACGCTGAGTGTTCCGCCAGGTCATTGAGAAGAACTCGCTCTCCCGTACGGGCTGGCCGCCGCTGACGTGGATGAGAACGCTGAGTCGCTTGAGGAACTCCTGCACCGTCGTCTCATAGGCAGCGAGCGCGCTGTCTCTCCACGTAAGGCCTTTCGACGGTTGCCGGTGGTCGGAAAGGTATCAGCGACAGAGTCGATCAGATCGCTCAATGGCCGACAAGAGAACCCGGTCTGCCGACTCGATTAGGTCACCATTTTCTCTGTGCTGGATAAAGCTCCACCCAACGGTGTCAACGTTGGCGCTATCCTTCAAAGCCCATCATAGAGAACTCTGTCCATCGGTGACATATTCAAGACTGGCCAGATTTCATCGAAATTGAGCTAGATACAGGGATGCCCTTCGGGCGATGCCGCGGAATGCTTGCCTGCCATGGATGCGGTTCCCCGCATTACCCACTCGGCGCTTGGCATTTCCAGCGTGCGCGCGGCACGCGGCGAAACGTGCGGGACGGGAAGTACACCAGGTACGTTTGACACGCTAGATTCCTGATCTAGCCGATGCAGACAGAGGCTAAGCTTGATATGGACACTCACAGATCCTTGTTGTAGCGTCACGAGTGTCCTTGCCGCAGCAACCTGTGCACGTTGGTCAGTCCCTTGTATTGGCGGCTGGACGGTGTCTTCTCGATATTCTACCATGCCCGAAGCGAGGGGCTGGATGAACGGAGCCTCCCGAACTGCGACGCCATCATGGGTTTCTACGTTCCTGATCAGGTGCATTAGTGACTCTCCGCAGCATCAGCGACGACTGGCAAGTTGGGCCTGCGCGCCCCATGCACGTTGCTCGCTCGAGCTTCCAGTCACTAGACGTTTTATTGTTCGCACGACCAGTATTGAGACGTGCTATTCGTCGCCTTGATGTGATCCGGTGTTCCATGAAATTACTGACTACCATGTGAGACCTCGGTGATCTGCTAAAAAACTATATGGAAGCAGACGTAACTAAGATAGCGCCCGCCACAAAGCTTTCATCCACCGAGAATGCGCAAGACGTACCCATATGGCCATGCACGGCCCCCACAGACGCTCTGAACATAAGCACAGCCGTGGATTGACAAAAACAGCAATTCCCTTCAGAGGTGCGGAACCTACTTACAGCACGGAAGCAAAGGTCGAGTGTCCAGCCAAGCCTTTCTCAGAACGCCCAGATTGAACAGGCGCCTCTTCTTGCTATTGGTACTTTTCTCCGCACCTGACGGAGCTGCAGCCTTCGGCGCGTTGGCGGTTAGTGCCGCAGTAGCAGTCGCAGCGGCTTGCGTGGGCAGCTGCGAGTTCTCCACGGTGAATCTGCCGGCGTGTGCAAAGTACTTGCGCGGTTCGCTGGCTGTGGACTGCGTTGAAGCCAATGTGTGGAACGATAGCTGGCTGGAGCGCATGCCGTGCGCTAGGCTACTGAATTCGCCGTCGCTACAGCTTTCGTTGTCGTGGAGTGATCTAGTCCCTGCAAAGTCGTTGCAAGCATGGAGTGACAGGAGTCTGTTGTGATTCAAGTCTCACCATAGCTGCTGAGAGGATCCCGCCTCAGCAGCGCGTTCGTTTCGGACAAGTACCTAGTCTTCAAGACCGACTTCGGGCTTGGCACGCCGGTCGTGAACTGGCGGGCCGGTCCGAGGTTGCGCTGATTAAGAGTGGTCGTAGTGGACGACTTCATGGGATTCCCACCTTGCATGCCGCTAGGGATCGATGGGCGAGGGGGCTCGGAAGGCGGTGACGACTTCCCACCGAGCGCTGGCTGTGTTGTAAGCTTTCCGTTTGGTTGCAAGCCATACATGGTTGGGTTTCCGTATTTGTGAAAAAAGTGTGCTGGACTACTGTCTCCATCTTCAAGCTGTGAAGGCACAATGCTCATCGATGGTTCAAAGTAGAAGTTCGCCAGGTCCGACTTGCCACTGTCGCTTGCGCTTTCGCCCAGTAGCTGCCGCTTTCGTCCAGTAGCTGCCGCTTTCGTGGCGTCGCCCGTGCCACAGTCTGCTGGAGCTCTTCAGGCGAAAATCCTGTGGTTGACGCAGCTGTGCATTCTTGGAGCTGCGGTTCCGGTCGCGCCTCGTGGTGTTGATGTTGTGGGGTCGGAATAGAGGTGTACGTTGACTGCATCACTGGCACATCCTGACTTAGCTTTGCGGGTCGCTGCTGCTGTGTAGGCTGCTGGGTTAAAGGCCGTTGCTGAATCATCTCGATGGGTGGCAATTTGGTCTTAGGCCGCCCCAATGAGCTCGCAGGTACCATCGGTGCGGGAATGAACACGTCGCTATGGTCGAAGATGGGTAGCAGCTCTTCTTCGGGCTCTTGCGCAACCCCACTTGCTGGCAGCTCGACAGCTGCCACGTTACTTGGGCAGTCGACCAATGGTATGACTGATCTCTGGCTCTGCTGGGACGCAGGGACTAGATGCCGTTGCAGCTCTTGCGCCATCTTTGGTTGTGAAGAATGCAGGGGCTGCTGCTGCCATACAGGTGCAAAGGCTTCTGGTCGATATGCTGAATACTCGAGACGTCCTCTGGCGATTGCTGGCGACCATAGCCTTCCGTGTTGGACGAACGCGGCTGGTGCGGACGCCCGTAAGATGGGAGACTCCTGTACCTTTCCTACTGAGCGCACATCAGCCACACTATTACCATTGTCATCAAGTACTCTGCTGTAGACGTTCATTCTTTGGCTGAGATGATCCAGGAAATGACCCTCGTACAGTTCGCCAAAGGTCCGCCTTCCTCATCCTTGATATTGCCGTGCTTGCCCATCTGGCAGCCTTTAAGCCTCCCCATAGGCGGAATGCTGACAATGCTCTGTTGTACCATCCCAGGTGAGCAGAGATGGGTTGAGGTTGTGGCGAGGAATACTGAGCGCAAGAAGACGTCCGAAGGTCCCCCTCGCGCCTTCTTGCAGGTGGTGATGTTGACCTTTTGATCGGCAGGGTGGACTGAGGCTGTGACTGGAAGATCTGTGGTGCTGGCGTCGAAAACCTGACAGGTGCTACGAGCAAGGATGTAGCTTCTTCATATGTAGCGGGTGGTGATGTAGACGTTCGGATGGGAATGGTGCATTGAGTCCTTGGTAATGTTGGAGAGTCAGTTCGCGCGTTGTGCTCTGCCTCAGGAAACCAGATCTGTTCTTGCGCTTGTGCTTGTGAGTGCTTCCATATCGGCAGAGACTGTGGCTCTTGTCCTACAGCCATATCAACAAACGTATACACTTGACGAAACGATGGACACGTCTCAATACTGTTCGTGCGGACAACAAAGAGTGTGGATGACTTGAAGCTTAACCGAGCAATGTGCATGAGGGGTGCAGGCCTAACTTGCCCTCGTCGCCTGATGCTGCGGAGAGTCACCAAGGCACCCAATCAGGTATGTAGGGATCCCCCCTGGCGTCGCAATTCGGAAAGCTCCGATTTTCCAGTCCTTCGCTCCAGTCGAGGAAGACACCGCTGAGCCGCCAATACAAGGGATTGACCAACGTGCAGAGGTCGCCGCGGTAAGGACACTCGTGACGTTACAAGAAGGTCTGTCTGAATCGGCTAGACTGGCGATCTAGCGTGTCGATCGTACCTAGTGCACGTCCGCAAAGACCACGCTGGAAATGCCAAGCGCAGCGTGGAGAACGCCGGGGTTTCGCCCCACGGCAGACAAGCTTCCTGCGCCCGAAGGGCATCCCTGTATTTTGCTTGATTTCGAAGAGATCTGGCCACTGGCGAGTCCTGAACATGTCACCGATGGACAGAGTTCTCCATGGTATGACCCAGGATCATGGATAGGATCACTAAGAGGAAGCAGCGTGTGGAGAAACTGAAGGAAGGTGCACAGAATCCTGCGCAGCGGAGAAGTCAGTAGCCACAGGCTTGCAGTGGTCTGGAGCTGGTCCAGATGGCGGAGACGGATCCATACCAGTGCTGCAGACCTATGCTCCACATAGAGTTTCGTTTCATCATAGGCACTTTCTACGACACCAAGACCCCACAGAAGGAGATGCTTCGAGACGCCGACCGGATGGTACAGAGGAAGTTCACGGCACAGTAACCTGTGTAGAATTGATCGAAGAGAACTTCTCACAGCAACCTTCTGCCTTTGCCTCTCGATACTGCAACCGTCCTACTAGCCTACCAGCCTGCGAAGCTCGACGAAACCTTCAACTACATCCAGCATGAAGTTCACCCTCGCTGCCTTCGCTGCGTTGTTCAGCATCATCGCGGCTACTCTAACACCTGGTGCCGGTGGTCTCCCAGGCCCGCCAGCGGGCAAGTTCTCGCACGTCAAGCAGCAGTGTCAGGCTCACCAGGCCAACATTCGCTGCTGCAACCTTGCCGGCGGTAACAATGGAGGCAATAACAAGTACGACGTTCAAGTCGGCGACAAAAGCATCGTGGGTATTTGCGACCAGGACATTACCAGTAGGCTTCTCCTGAATTATATTCCCGAATACGAAGCAGTGCGACTAATGCATCCACTTCGTAGACGCCGACGGCAACAAACAGACGCAAGCCATCTGCTCTGTTACTGTCGCTTGCTGCATCGGTGACGGCTGCATTGCCATCGCCAATTGAAGCATGGAGTCCAAGTAGGGATGCAAGGGGCCTGGGAGATAGGGACTGCTCTGGTGCAATTGGAACAGTTGCAAGCACAGAGGTGAAGCAGTACGCTCCATACAGTTGAACGGAGTAAGGTCGTGGGTAATCGTATCCGACGCAATCAATACGCTCCTTTTGAGTTGTTATCCAATATCATAGTCTCGCACTGTGCTCACCAACCAAGTGAAGTTCACTTCTTGATGGAGCGATCCGATACCGGGTTTGTAAGCAACAGGACTCTCACGGTACGATTTCCATGTGGTGGTCGAGAAGATAGATTGGACCAGGACAGTAAGCTCGGGCACAAGTCTGGCCAAAATACTTTTGCCAGAGAATGCAGTAGACCGCTGGTCACGGGTAAAGAAGCGCTGAAGGTGCCGAGGGGACCAACAGTCATGCTGCATGAGCGGAATCGAAGCTAGACGATATGTCAGACCATCATTTATACAGCGAATGTTGAATTATTTGGTGCAGCACCGTGAACGTGTCATAGTACCGGCACCCTTGATTGGAGATAGGTCCAGCCAGTCGCGATGGATTCCGCATTATCTCGAGTGACACTTCCAAAGAGTGTCGTACAGGAAGATTCTACAGGGAGCGCCGACTTTACGTGTCTTGATATGTAGACTGAAGCACGTACCACGCAGGCACTCAGGCGTTTCATTTCACTCGAATGATATGGCGCTCGAGTCCACGATGAGCCGATCTACATTCTGATCAGGATCGTCTCAGAAGGACGTACCTGGATACATTTTGATATGCTCTCTAGGTCCAACTATATTTCGAATTCTGCAACCGAACACTCTTTGCACAATGCAACCCTACATACACAAACCTTGGGAGACGTTTCCAGCTGGTGTCTCGGCATGTAGGTGTGTGCTAGATAAGAAGTGGGTTTCGAAGCAGCATTGCTATGTGTGCTGGAATGAAAGCGCACTGGACGGCAAAGGACTTCCACTTTGTAGTCTACGATTGTGCACGACACAAAGCTGATAGCAGCGCTCATACCTGCCCATTGCGGCCTCAATGGGCACGGGTTGGTAAGGGTTCCACCTGTTTGCGCCCTGGATTCTCTTTAAGTATTGGATGGCGCTGCCTAGAAGCTTTTGTTGAGGTAAAAGATCTAATGAGGATATGTATCCTGGATTTGACGCGAGGTCTCAAGAGATTTGACGCAATGCTTACGAACGTAGGTCATGTCAACAGACTGCTTTAAGACCTATAACACCCCATTTCCATGAGAGAAGAGCAGATACGCATAACGTAGGTTTGACAAGCCTATTTGTGCTGTTTACGATCATCTGGTCGACCTGTGTGCTAACGTCCGTGAGTGATTACCATCATGCACAACTGTCTCTGTTATTGCGTCCTCGAACCTTTTCCCTTCATGTTAGGCATACAATATCACACCCCAGTCCCCTTTAAATGCCGACGCTTGGAGCGAGAACAATATTGGCATTGCCAAGGCACAGTTGAACGCTCTGGAGCCTGGATTAGTGCACCAGTATTAAGAGAGAACCAGTGGAACAATGACTTACATTGTTGGCATTGCAGCAAACTATGGTCTGAGAACATATGGAACTACCACCTGTTGAGTGTCATCAGTTAGCGGACCGAAGCAAAACTCCTTGCGAGCTCGGAATGGGGGGATAAAATCCAGGGTACCTACCCATAGGCGAGCATGTCGTATAACTGCCCGACACGTCCGTAGTGCAGCAATATGGCGCATTGCTGTTACCGCATTGGTTCCTTTGGTTGACCGTGGTTGCCGTAGGAACTGCTGGTTTTGACTTGGTTGACGACTGACTCGAAAGGGAGCTTGATGTGGAGCTAGCTGTCTGTTGGGCGGATGTGAAACTGGACGATGTGCTAGCGCTCGTGGAAGACGAAGCAGAGCTTGTCTTCGTGCTAGTGGAGGGTGAAGTGGAGCTGGTCCTCGTACTGGAGCTGCTTGATCGAGTCGACGAGGAAGTGGACGTCGGGCTGCTGGTGGAAGACGCCGTGGAGCTGGTCTTCGTGCTGGTGGAGGAC
>JAVRRR010000017.1:47925-62271 GCA_035927975.1 Rachicladosporium monterosium | reverse complement strand
GAAATTTCTGAACATCAAAATATATATGGTGAAATCGGACCACCTCCAACACTCTTTTGTCCTCACACACACGACTGCAACCATGGACGAACAGCAGTTTGTATCGCTACTGCAGGCGCTCATGCAGCCGGACACCCAGAAGGTGAAACAAGCGACCAGCCAACTCAACAAGACCTACTACACCTCCCCCGAGTCGATAACCGCTCTCATCCACATCATCACATCCCACGGCCAGCCAGAACTGCGCCAGTTGGCGGCCGTTGAGGCTCGTAAGCTTGTCGCCAAGCACTGGACCTCGGTGCCCGAATCACAGAAGGCGCAGCTTCGACAGGCTCTGCTGAAGTCGACCATCGACGAAGACAAGCCTTTGCCGCGGCACAGTAAGGCACGGGTGATTGCGGCCATTGCCAAGATCGACCTCGAAGATGGACAATGGGCGGAGCTACCCGGCATCCTGCAGCAAGCCGCTACCAGTAACGCGGCCCAGCATCGAGAGGTGGGCATCTACATCCTCTACACCCTCCTCGAGACGATGCCGGACATCTTCCAGGAGAACATGGCCCAGATGCTCACACTCTTCAACCGCACCATACAAGATCCGGAATCGATCGATGTACGGATCAACACCATGCTGGCACTTTCTGAGCTAGCAATGGTACTCGACACGGATGAAGATACCAAGAGCTTGAAGAGCTTCCAGAGTACAATCCCGCACATGGTCAAGATATTGCAAGCGTGTATTGAAGCTGAGGACGAGGAGCACACGATGCAGGCGTTCGACGTCTTCAACAAGCTGCTGAGCTACGAGAGTGCGTTCCTCAACGTCCACTTTGGCAACCTGTTGCAGTTCTTCATGCAGGTCGCCGCGAAGACGGAGGTAGAGGACGAGTCCCGCAGTCAGGCGTTCGCCTTCCTCATGCAGAGCGTACGGTACCGGAAGATGAAGGTGCAGAGCCTGAAGGTGGGCGAGCAGATGACTAAGATGTGCTTGCAAGTCGCCACCGAACTGGACGAGCTGCCTTCTGAAGAGGACGAGATATCGCCGGCCAGGTCTGCGTTGGGTCTTCTTGACATTCTCAGCGAGAGCTTGCCACCAAGCCAGGTCGCAGTCCCGCTGCTGCAAGCCATCGGTCCTTATGTGCAGCACGCCGACCCAAGCTTTAGGCGCGCAGGTATCCTCGCACTTGGCATGTGCGTCGAGGGCGCACCGGACTTCATCGCTACTCAGCTTTCCGAGATTTTGCCGACTGTGCTTCGTCTCCTCGAAGATCCCGCGACCACCGTGCGATCTGCGGCGCTGAACGGTGTGACGCGTCTGGCAGATGACCTGGCGGAAGACATGGGCAAGGAGCACGCACGACTGATACCCGCGTTGGTAAAGAACTTTGACATGGCTTTGCATGGCATGCAGACTTCGCAAAGCGACACGAAGGAGCACGAGCTGAACATGCACATCGTGAAGGCATCCTGCATGGCTATGGACTCGCTCATCGAAGGCTTAGATCCCGAGGATGCTTCGAAATACGTCAGCGAGCTCGTACCCAGATGCGCCATGCTCTTCGGTCACGACGACCACAAGGTCCAGATGGCGGCAGTCAGCGCCGTGGGCTCCATCGCCAGCGCGTCCGAGTCAGCATTCCAGCCGTACTTCAACGACACCATGCAGAGTCTTGGGCGATATATCAGCGTCAAGGAGAGCGAAGATGAGCTTGAGCTGCGGAGCATCGTGCTTGATTCTCTAGGCAAAGTTGCTGGTGCGGTGGGACCGGAGGCATTCCAGCCTTATGTTCAACCGCTCATGCAGTCCAGCGAGGAAGGCCTGCGGCTGGACAATCAGAGGTTGAAAGAGACCAGCTACATTCTGTGGTCGACACTGGCCAGAGTGTACGAGGAGAACTTCGAGCCATTCCTGCAAGGTGTCGTCAAAGCTCTCATCGAATGCTTGGAGCAAGAAGAGACCGATGCCGAGGTGAACCTTGGTGCCGAAGCGAGCGATCTCATCGGCCAGGAAGTCACCATTGCCGGAAAGAAGATCAAGGTCGCTGGTGCGAACGGGAAGAATGAGGACGACGAGGATGATGACGATGCCATTGTGAGAGCGCTCATGGAAGGCGCGGAAGAAGACGAGGACGATTGGGACGATCTCGGCGCTGTGACGGCTGTGGCGATGGAGAAAGAAATTGCGGTCGAAGTTGTTGGCGATGTTCTGACCCATTCGAAGGCCAAGTACATGCCCTACATGAAGAAGACCCTCGAAGTCGTCCTGCCGCTGTTCGATCATTCTTTTGAGGGCGTACGTAAAAGCGCTATCGGTACGATGTGGCGTGCATACGCCTGTATGTGGGGCTTGGCGGAGGACGATGGCATGCAGAAGTGGCAGCCTGGTCTACCACTCAACGTCAAGCCTACAGCTGACGTTGAGAGGCTTGGCGATATGCTCATGAAGGCCACGCTGGCCTTGTGGGAGGAGGAGGTTGACAGGTAAGTCTGACAGGCCATGGCCATCTCCACCCTTGACTGCAAGATTCGATGATGAGAACACTTTCGTTACCCAGCTCACTCAGATGCCTACGGGCAAGTGCTGCGAAACCGTAGAGGCTGTTTCTGATACGAATCACTTTGCCCATCTTTGTACAAGTCTAGTATAATCCGCCCAACACTTGCTGACTGTATCACAGAGCCACAGTGACCGAGATCAACCGCAACCTTGCCGCCACGCTTAAGCTTTGCGGTCCAGCGGTCCTTGCTCCAAGCTCAACGTCCGGCCAAGCTACGCCGCTTCAGCAAGCGACTGCCATTGTTGTGCTCATCCTCCAAAAGCAACATCCCTGCCAGAAAGGCGAAGATGACCTCGACGAGGGTGAGGACTTCGGCGAGGAAAGTGCCGAGTACGACTGGCTAGCCATCGAAACCGCCATGGAAGTCGTCACCGCGATCGCCACAGCGCTCGGCGAGCAGTTCGCCCAGCTGTGGAAGATCTTTGACACGCCTATCATGAAGTACACCTCTTCCCAAGAACGCTTCGAACGCTCGGCCGCCATCGGCACGGTAGGCGAGTGCGTCGAGGCGATGGGCGCGGCCTGCACGCCGTACACGTCGCGCATGATGCGTGTCTGCCTCAAGCGCCTGACGGACGAGGACCCGGAGACGAAGAGCAACGCCGCCTTCGCGACGGGGATGTTGTGTCTGCACAGCACCGACGCCAAGGAGGTTTTGGGGAGCTACAACACCATCCTCGCTTCCCTCGAGCCGCTACTCTCCCGACAGAGCGCCAGTCCCAGCGAGCACGAGGCCCGGCTGTTGGATAACGCGGCGGGCTGCGTGTCGCGGATGATCAAGAAGGCGCCGAATAATGTCCCGTTGGCGGAAGTGCTGCCGAGGTTGGTGGATTTGCTGCCGTTGAAGGAGGATTATCGCGAGAACGAGCCGGTGTTTGATATGATTATTGAGCTGTACAAGCAGCAGAACGCGGTGGTGTTGAGTCTGACGGATAGGCTTATGCCGGTATTTGAGCAGGTTATGATGCCGCCTGAGGATCAGTTGAAGGAGGAGACGAAGGAGAAGTTGGGGCAGCTGGTGCAGTATTTGCATCGGTGAGTGATGGGTGGTGATGAAAACTTGCTAAGAAGCATAGCGCTGGCATGTGTGGGCAATGCTTTGCTTATGATACCAGGGCTGTCTCCTCAATGGAGTCTTAGATGAGTCATGATGCCATGAGCGATCAAGGATTTCGAGAATTGATGCGTACTGCAGCGGAGACGCTGATGCGACAACGTGCCGTGGTCAGTGACCAGTGGTAATGCAGCGACGAGTCATATCCGCACTGCTGAGTGAGGAGCGGGACAGGTGTTGCGGCGCACCATGATCGAGCGTGGCATCATCTACATGCATGTGCGTAATAATCCGAAGCCTGTAGATCAGCTTTCAATCCATGCTTCGTCTCTCCCTACGCCGCCCATGTGGTATCAACGCAGCCCGCAGGCTCAAAAGCAAGTAAGGTAAGCAATCGCTAGCCAAGCATAACCCCAGCCCAGACTCGAGCCAGTCCTGCATTTACCGGCCCTCGAAATCACCCAGATAATCCCCCGCCTGATTGCCGTAAACGCCACTATACCCCTGAGCGCCAGCCTGCACATGATGCCCGCCCATCCCCAACCCACCCATCCCATTCATCGCACTCATCGAATGATTCATCCCGTCCCCACCACCATCGCCCCCCATCTCCGCCGGATCGGGATAAAAGCCCACTTCGTCCCCAGACATCTCGTCGCCGTACTCGCCCCCACTCGACGCATCGAACGAGCTGCGCCCGCTATACACTTCCTCGTCCGGCGGCGGGCCCTGGGGCATGGCGTTCCAGTCGATCCCGGCCAGCGCGGGGTACTGCTGCAGCAGCGCCGCGGGGAGGAAATTCCCCAGCAGATCCATCTGCGGCTGCTGCAGCATCAACGGCTGTTGCTGGGGCGCCACGAGCCCAGCAGCAACCTGCGCCTGCTGCTGCTCCTCCATCCACGCCCGCTGCCGCTCCGCGGCCTCCTCGTCCAGCAAGGGCTTAATACACACCCTCCCCGCCTCGCTCCGGAAGTGCCTCCCCAACGCATCCGCGCGCGCGAACCGCCGTCCACAGCCCCAGTGCGCTCCACTCTGCAAGTTCCCGCGACACACGAATTTCTTCTCCCCGGAGTGCAAGCCCTCATGGCGCTTGCGGTCGTGCTGGCGCGCGAAAGCCTTCCCGCAGACCGTGCAGACGAAGGGCCGCTCGTCCGTGTGCGTGCGCAGGTGGGAGCGGAGGTTGTAGGCGCGGGTGAAGCGTTTGGGGCAGAGGGTGCACTGGAAATTGGCGGGGTGTTTTTGCAGCCGGGTTTTGTCCGCGCCGCCGCCGCCGCCGCCGCCGCTGGCGGAGGGGGTGCGTTCCGTGGCGAGTTCGATGAGGTAGTCGCGGTGGTCGGAGGCGTTGCTGGAGCTTCTGGCGCGCTGGGCGCCGAGGGAGCCGTTGCGGCCGCGGACTGGGGAGGGGGATCTTGAGAGGGGTTGGTTGTCTGTGGGTGCTAGGAGCTCGCTTGGGTCGGATTGTTGGGGTTGGAGGGAAGGTGAGCGGCCGCGACCTGATAGCCCGGGTGTGGAAGGCCGTGAAACTGCATACGGATCTGACTTGGCGCGCATCCTATTGCGGCTTTGTGCTGAGAGCGTGTTAGTGCGAGATCACGTGATTCGATCTGCTCAACTTACTCCGTAAAGGTGGGCTCAGCGTGGCTTCGATGTTTGTGGGTTTTGCGTCCTCCTCGGGTCTTGATGGTGGCGCATAGTCGATTTTGAACTCTGGCGGACTCATTTGATCTGCTGCGCCAATATCGCCTGGACTGGTGTGGTTGAGTGATGGGAAGGCCTCGTGACCTTGACCTGGATACATGTCGAGATCGTTCTGTGGTTGGTGGAGGTATCCTCCATTAGTGTTCGATAAGAGCCCGTAGTTGTTGTCGGCGGTGAATGGGGGTAGCGCTTCTTGATGCTGCGGGATCAGCCTCGGCGAATGATTGGGGCTGTGTCCTGGGCCCATGTAGCTCTGCTGCGCCGTCCGGTTCTCACTGAGACTGAAACCTTGGAGGAGGTCGCCGTTGAAGGCAGGATCCTGGGTCGGGTCCAGCATAGGCGAAGAGTGTGGAAGGGTATCGAAGCTATCCAACGTGCCCAGGTATGGTGACGCTTGATTGGAGTGTGAAGAGATGTCGGAAATGTTATCTGACGGTGTCCGTCTGTGAGTCCGATATGCGCCCATATGCGACCACTCACCCTGGCTAGGTGGAAACATTGCGCTCGCCGGGTCAAGCGATTCAGACAGGTTCCGCGGCCTGTTCATGCCGTTGAAGCCGGTCTGCGAGAAGCCGGGGGTCGCGTGCGGACTTGGGCTATTGGACTGGCGGCGCGCCATTTCTGGCATGAGGTGGGGTGGAGTGGGCGCTTGCGACTGCATCATTGCGGCCATTTGGTCATGCGACGATGCGTGGTTGTTGAGGCTCTGATGCGCCGCGAGTAAGTCGTCCGAGGTCGGATCGAGGCCCGACAGCAGCGAAGGATCCAGTGAGGCGCCCGAGTCGAAGTCGGATTCCGGGAGATCGAAGCTATCGGGGTTGAACTGGAAGGAGGGAAACGCAGTCGACGATTCAATGTTGGGTGGGGTGGTGTTCTGGATCAGCTCGTCGGCCGATATGTGATTGCTGCCTGGACCGATACGGCCGAAGTCCTGCGATGTTCTGCCGTATGACTGGAGGTAGGTGTCGTGTGTGAGGTGTTCTGTCTGCGACGGCACCATGGGCGGTTGTGGGAGATGGTGCTGCTCTTGCTGTGCGAAATGCGAGTAGGTGGGATCGAGGGCCCATTTGGGGTGGCTATAATCCTGGGAGAAGCTCGGGGCGCCGTAAGCACCCGAGGTTGATGCTGAGGCTGCTGTTGCTGCTTGCGCATCCATCGTATCGAAGTGATTGCCCACGAGATCGTTCTCGGCGCCGGTGCTGGTGTAGGAGGAGGTCGGCGGCTGGTGTCGTGAGGCGGATGAGGAGCGCGAACCGGCTCGGGGGAGACTGGCCATAGTGGAGGAATGCGCGAAGGTGGGAGGGGTGGTGGGAGAGAGAAGCGGTCGGTGTTGTGGTATAATGTAGGTGCAGGTGGTGCCGCCGGTCTCGGTCCAAGCGCTGAAGGATGCGCGAGTGAATGCGCCGGGAGTGTATCAAACCCTCAGCAGCACATCTTTCTTCGTCTCCGTCTGCGAACCAAGGGCGGGTTGACGGTGAGGTGTGTGTGAAGGGCGGGCGGTTCCTGATAGACATCTAGGCGCAGCAGGCTGAACCGAATACCTGAGCATCGCAGCCCCCACGGCCACAGCCACGCCCATACCAAGGTGGGGCTAGGCTAGGCTACTGGACCTGACAGAGGCCGCCACTTTCCTCGTCTCTCTCGACCTACGATGTAGGAGATCAAAACGGGTCACTATACACCTTCCAATGCGACTACAACGTATGCATTCCCCGCCTGGTCGTCATCGCGAATCCGGTGAGCGTGGTCGTAATACACAACATCAACGTCCACATTATTAGATCCCGAAGGCTACATATCTTATCGCAGGCCACCGCGGCGTGGTAGGCCTCATCATTATTGACATGATGCGGACAACCAGTACCGCACATACATCATCGTCTCCAACCCAGTCCAACCCGCAAACCCGCAATGCGCCAAATACAATACAATGTCAAGATCGACATGTCAACACTCTGAAACGAGTTGGGCGCAGCCAGAAGAGCAAAAAGTGCCTCGTGCCTGAACCATTGACACAGCCCCATGGCGGTGCTCCATCTGCAGCCCGACGAAGATATTCCCGGCGACAATGGCATGAATTGACTTTCTCCCATACCAAGACTGAATGAGGCACATGTTCACCATGTCAGAGTGCGATGTGTGGAATCTATCTGCTCTACTTCCATCTCATGAGCTGGACGGTCGGCAAGACGAGCCGTAAGTTACAGTCGTGAGTCGCACACTCACTGCCTACATGCCTACCGCGCGCAGTGTAAATGTGTCCACTGCTGTTGGATCTTTGCCACTGCACTGATGTGCTGCCTGCCCGGCCTACTGGCCGCTTCCAGGCGATGCCAACGACATCGAGATGACGGGCGATTCCAGCTGTGGGTCACTGCAGGACCCAAAGCTTGGCATCTTATCGACATCGCAGGAGTTGGCCGCTCGAGCGCGTTGCGAGTCGTAGGGCAGGCCCTCCACTGCCGCTGTCCGGAAGTTCCAGCTGTCGCAACGGCGTCGTGTTGACCACACCGCCACGTATCGTGACTTGGAGGCTCGACGCGACACCCGTACGTCTTGCTGGCGCTCTTCAAGTCTCCAATGCGGTGATCCTGCATTCCGCATGGCGAGTACTCGAGCGCTTCCCTGGGCTTGGCAGTTGGAGACGAGACACACGTTCCACGGAAAAGTTCCTCCTCTCCCGCCCGGCTAGATCACGTGTCGAAAGTCCAGACCTTGACCTCGCCATCATCACCAGTACTGACCAGCACCTCCTCGTCCTCGAACCGTTTCCCTTTGTCCGCGCGCGGCGCCCAAATCACATGGTTGACCTCGAACACATCGTGCGCATTATCGATCTCGGCCACGACAGTCCATTCCGTCACGCCTACCTTATGGCCATCATTTCCATGCAGCTTCTTCGCCGTGATGTCCTCCATATCTGGCCCGGTATTGCCTCCAGACATGGACACATCGCCATCCGCGTCCCCGTTCTTGACACCTGCTGCGCTCCTCCACTTCTCCTCGTACACCACAATCTTCCCATCACTGCCCGTACTCGCCACCCTCCCCGTCTTCCGACTCCAACTCACGCAGTAAACAGGCCGCTCATGCGCCTGCGGCAACCGCGCCTCCTCCACCCACACCTCTTCAAAATCCCTATTCTTCCAAATACTCGCCGTCTTGACCTGTCCCGCCGGCAACTCGGGCTTCTCCCTCGGCACGCGCCGCCACACCCGAATCGTCATGTCATCCGAACACGACATCAACCGCGCCCCGGCCTTCAACCTCACATCCACATACGCCCTCTGGTCCCTCCCCAACGCCTCCTGCGACCCCAGCGCATAAATCCCATTCCCGTCCTCAAACTCGACCCACCACACCGTCCCCTCGTGCCCAGCCAACAACGCGCAACACGCCCAATCATCCACGTCCTCCCTCCACAACCGCACATTATCGTCATAACTCCCGCTCGCCAGCACCTCCTCGGCGGGGTGCCAGGCGACGCATTTCACGTCCCCCTCGTGCTCCTGCAGCACAGCCACCGTCTCGAAATTGTCGTCCTCGAGCTCCTCCCAGATCCACACGCTCTTGTCCCGGCTGCACGTCGCGAGTAGAGGGGCCGAGGGCGCGAACGCCAGGCTCTTGATCTCCGAGTCGTGGCCATCCAGGATAACCGCGAATCTCCACTCGTCCTCTCCATCATCCCCATCCCCACCTCCTCCTCCTCCTCCCGCAAGCCCAGTAGTAAAATCCACCTCCACCTCCCCCTCCCCTTTCCCCCCTTCCTTTCCCCCAGCTCCACCTCCGCCTCCCTCCCACCGCCGCCAAATCCCCGCACTAGCGTCAAAACTCCCCGTCCCCAACACGCTCTCCCCCTTCCCCGCACTACTTTTCCAAGCACAACTCCGAATCGACCTCTTATGCCCCCCCGAAATGGTGGATTCCAGCCGGAAATTCAAGAGACTGTAGACGCGCACGGATTTGTCCGAGCACGCCGTCGCGAGGAGGGGGAGGTAAGGGTGCGGGGCGCTGAGCCAGGTGCGGGTGTTGCACGGGGGTTGGCAGGTCGCGAGGTGGGTGAGGTGGGGCATGGTTGATTGTGGGTTGGGAGGTGAGGATGCCGTGTGGGACAGGTACAGGTCGATAGGTACCTCATGTGCTTGTGTGTCTGCCCTGATCTTGCAGGAAATTGAAATTCTGGAGGGCCTTCGTGTGACGTCAAGTGGGGGGAACATGGCGCCAGTCGGATAAGGTACGAAGTCACTGCTGGCGCCAGAGCAAGACGAGTGTCTATTGCTACGCACAGCCGATGATAGTAGAAGACCGGAAGGCAGAGTATTGAAGTGAGTTATTATGCTGTCTACTCGCTCCCTACTCGAACCACGTTGAACAAAGCACGACTCCTCGAAGCAACCAAACAGTAATGGGGTATCTGGAACCATTGAACGTGCCCTCCCAAACCCCCTTAAACACCGATCGGTCGACGAGCCTCTTCCACCAACGCCACGCTTACTTGAATAATCCCCATCCTCCAGTAGTTTCCATGCCCGCTAATCGCTAAAATGTACAATTTGGCCGGCGTTCTCGCCTCGCCATAGGACTGATATCGATCAAAGCCTCGCAGATGCTCTGCCAGACTCTGGTAGTCATTCTTTCTCGTCACTGCTGCTGCGCATCCAGCGACTCTTGCTCGCTCGCAGAGGGCTCGCCCGACTCACTCTCCTTCCGACTCGCCGCCGACATCGGCTCCGGAGTCGAAACAGGCGTGGGCATCCCCCCCGGGACTTCCGTGACCGTCACGCCGACCGGCAGCCATTTCTTGCCGGGCGCATACACCGCCTGCGCAATCGGCATCATGGGGCTCGGAGACGCGGAGCTCGTCGGGCTCGGCGTGAGAGTCGCGAAGGAAGTGCTCTCCTCTTCGAGCGGAGCCAGGTAGACGAGCTCGGCCCAGACGTGCCAGTGCAGGCAGATGACGTGCGTGAGACGGCGCACGATATCTTCGTCCGGGTCGTAGGGCTTGGCCGGTACAGGCGGCGCGGCGCACACGGCGCCGAATCCGAAAGGCGGTGGAGGGAGACTCACGAACGCCGCGGGCACCATGACGTCTTGCAAGTCCAGGGCGGAAAGCCGGATGTGCTCGTCCACGCTCGTCTTCAGCTTCGGCAGCAGCCTGTCACAAGTGTCCCTAGCGAGCTTGTCAAAGGCCTGCGAGATTGGCTGAAGGACCTGCTCGAGCTTTTGCTCCACGATGCCGAGGAGGGTGCCGTCGAAGGGCGGGTAGCGTCCCTCGAGCATCAGCAGGAAGCGCACGATCTCGACGGCGATGTTGTCGGTGCGTTCTGTGAAGCGGCCTGACATGCCGACGATGGCAGAGACGGTGCATTGCAGTGCCTCTTGCGCTTTGAGAAGGTCCGCCTTGAGTACGGTCGCCGGAGCGAAGTCGGCAAGCACCTCGCGACATAGCTCGTGGCTGATGGTGGTTCGGATGTCGCTTCGCACGCCGCGGAGGCGATCGTGATCAACATAGAAACTCGGTGGACACGGATTGGACTCGTTGAACAAGACATCCCGCACGAGAGCAGAGGTCAGCGCATCCACGTGAGTCGGAGCCGGCTTGCTCAACTCCACTGCTCGCGTAGTGAGGTGGTCGAGCTCGTCATTGAGCCACCTCTGGCACCTTCTAACGTCGATCTTATGAAGGTAGATCCGATGCGCGTTGTACCGCCGCTGGAAGTTGACCGTGTCGTCCACGAGCAAAGGGCGCATGTGGCGTATCTGATGGTTTGCCACGTCAAGCCGCATGGCCTCGAGAATGTTGAGGAGTTGGCGCAAGCCGTTGACGAGCTTGCCGTGGTCGCCCTCGAGCGCGCCTTGTTGGATGTCACTCTGCATCGCATCCACCAGCTGATCGCGCATTGGCGCACAATGCTTCTTCACCACCTTCGCGAGCCAATCGCTCAGATCGATCAGATCGCACACACCGTTCGTGATCTCCTGCATGATGAGATCCACGTCCAGGCGCGTCAAGATCCTCTTTTGCTCGTGGTCGGGGACGAGCGTAGTGAGTATATCACGGATCGCCTCGAACACGGCCGGCAGCCTGCGCTTCGTGTTGCGAATGACGCCGTCCCAGCAAGCCAGATCGCGACTATCGGTGGTGAGCTGTTTGTGTTGCAGGGCAAACTCGTACATGAAGAATTCGCCCTCCAGCGCCTGCCAGTAGTGATCGGCCGATTTCATCTTCTGCTTGCCCTTTGAGCCATCCAGATTCGGCCGGAAGTGCAGTTCCCGATCGAAATTGACATCGTGGCGCAGCTTGGGATTGTTGATGATGCGCGACATGTCCAGCTCCGCCAAGGACTCAGGGGTAATCGGTGGCTGTATCGCCGCCGTCTCGTAGTAGTGTGACACGTCCGCTCCGTCTGGCTCCATGTGCTCGAGAATGTAGTTCCAGATCTCGTACGTGCAGTCTTCGTCCGTCATGGCAGGTCTTGGTGGAAGTGGTGATGGTGGTGTCTGGATCTCCGCTGCCAGATATGCTGAAGATGTAGTATGATGTGGATCTAGTACCGGCTCTTGTGACTCACTACCCGCCGTCGCACCTGATGGCCATGTGCTTCGGGCCGTGTCTGGGCTGCTTTCGCCGCATATGAGCGGTGCTTGCTGACAGCCATGTGCGGTGGTCGGAGGGCAGGCGGTGTTTGTCGAGGGCCGCCGGTTCAGCTGCTGGCCGGTGGGCTCAGGCATGGCGACCATATGCTCTGGGGTGTGTCGAATGTTTGTTCGGTGATGATGTGATCCGTCTCACGCGAGAGGTCAAGGAAAGCTCATGCCTTTATTACTGCCTGAGACAATGCTTGTAATCCTTTCGAAGACTTGCGGTTCAAACGCCGGGCGCCGCACTAAATGCTAGGAAACGGAGCGTACCACCAGACTACTATCGTGGACTCGTCAGCGCCACTCCCTATACAGTGCACCCACCCGCGACGAGCGGCACACAGAAAAGGTTGTAGCTGTTGCAGAGTCCGGTACAGGTGGTGTACGGCAGCTGCTGTCGAACCCGAAAGCGGGCAGTTCTCGCGGATGCTGTTGCGGTTGGAAGCCTTGTGACTTACTGAAGGGGGCGAACGAACCAGTGTCGAGGGCGCTGTGGTATGGGGAGTCAGCTGGCTTGAGCGACCAGGAGGCTGAAAGCGTTGCGGAAGAGAATTAGAGCGGTGTTCGTCGTGGTGAATACGGGCGACAAAGGAATGGTGGGAAAGAATGACTGGGGTGAGTGGTGTAGTGAGGATGGAAGGATGGAGAGAAAATTTGCAGGAGCAGGCAGGAGTAGTGAAGTGAGGTCGTTGGAAGCGTAGACCGCCGGGCGTTGCTGAGGTATGCAAATAATACTGCAGCGCACCTCATGTAAGGTAAGGAAGACTGTACTTGACCGCATGCACACAATCAGCCCGGTGGGTGACGCGCCCTCACGAGACATTCTTCGCCTCCTGTTTTATTTTGAGCGCAAAGTCTCAAGGGGTGTGATGTGAGGCGACTGCATCAAGACCGTTATGGCTCCATCCATGTACCCGCGCGCCGCTGATACATGGCCCTTCATATCCCACGACGCTTGGGCTCTCCGCTGTCCGCTACCTTATACCCGCTCTCCTGAGTGATGCAGCATTTGACGCGGTGGCGCCCTGCGTCCAAGACCGGGTGCGTGGTGTTGAGAGCTGCGCGGCATCACGACAGCGAGACTTCTTTGTCCAATATCATGATGCCAGTGGGGAAGCCTTGACTTGGCTTTCAGACGGGGGCGACCCAGTGGTGAAGTGAAGAGTGGCATGTCGGAGATCAGAGGTGCGCGTGTTAGAATGCAAGGTTTCGGCATGACGGAAGCGGAACAGTCCGCGACCGAGGCTGTCTCGGAGTGGATTCCGTCTCGCTGCCTTCAAGTCCATCTCGTCGCCCTGCCAAGAGATAAATACCGCGAGACATCGTTGACACCGCCACGGCAGCCAGCCTCACTCTTCTGAACTCCAGATCGTATGCTGCAACGTGCATAGCATAAACAAGACACCGCATAAACATTTCAACGGGACTGTACATGTAGTCAAGACACGCCACCCGGGATACGGTAGACTCGGGGACCGCGTAGACGCGAGCCAGACCATCACAAGACACGGCACCAGGTGCAGGTGGCGACAAAAAGAACAGCACACGCGACATCATACAGCGCCGACACCGGATGTCGACGGCGCCGTCTCGTGGAATCACATCTCATCTGCCCGAGCCAATACCACAGCTCCGTCACGCGGAGCGCATCGGCAGACGGCAGACTGCAGTCTGTCTGCACAGTCGTGGCAAAGCTATCATTGTTAATTGCGAGAGCTTACGCGGACAACCTCGCTATGCAGCCTTGCAATTGTTGTCTACAGACGCGATAGGGGCCTAAGGAGAGTGATTCCTTATGAAAGACAGCGGCTACGAATAGCGGAAGTTTCCTTCGAATTATTACAATTTGTACAGCAACCCCAAGTACCGCGTTGTCCTACAGCCATGAAGCCCCTCCGTTCCTCCATCCCACCGTCCGTCCGTGTTGCGCATGTTCACACCCCCAACTTCTCCTTGTCAGTCTGCGTTTTGCCAAGTCTACCAGTGTAACGTTCTCCACGAATATTGTCAAGTCGCCAATGGTCAGGCCAAACCAACAGCGTCCACCATCTGAACCTGCGGCAACGAGTTCACATCCTGCCCTCACGTCTCCATCTCCTCCTCCAACTGCACACTCGCCCCATCCTTCTCCTTCTCCTTCTCCATCTGCCCCTGCCTGCCCCGACGCGATGACCCGATCTCACCAACAGGGCTCTTATTCCCCGAATCCTCACTCTCACTCCCATTCGGACTCTCTGGCCGACTATCCGACAAATTGCGCCGGCGACTCGCCTCCATCCACCCTTTAACGCTACCCACAAGACCCATAGCATACCCGGCCATGAAGTCCGCGCCCTTGCCGTCGCGCTGCGGTGTACCATTAATCGTAGCAGGATCCAGCAGGAGCGAAGGTGG
>JAVRRR010000163.1:0-34425 GCA_035927975.1 Rachicladosporium monterosium | reverse complement strand
ATAGGCAGCGTCAGCGCCGTCCGATTATTGCTAGCGTACGGTGCAAATCCTTTGCTTAAGCAGAAAGTCTCCTCTGTCGTGATACCGGAGTCGTCTGCATTGGATGAAGCGAGGAACAGAAATCACACAGACATAGTACGGGTACTGCAGGAACATCTTCATCGGTCCAGTATGCTATAACATCAAAGGGTAAGTAGCGTGCCACCGGCGCCATCGAAGATCTTTTAAGGGCTGCACTCCCGGGCGGAAGAGAACGAGTGTTGAGGAAGAAGAGCGCCGTTATCAGGGTGCTGAGCAAGGTCCGTCGTCGAAAGCGGACCCGTCCGTCGGAACAGACTGCAGTGGAGGGTCTTTCAGCGTCGATTGTAAGCCTGTCAGCTGCGCCAGTACCATCGAATTCGAGGTGCTCTACCTCTGCTTTCTGAGCAGCAAGTTCCTTCAAAGTCTCCGCAAGCCTTGACTTCAGTAGATCCTTGTCGCGTTTGAATTGATGGTTACTTGTGTTTCTTTTCGGAGCCATCAAAGGGTCCTCCAGCAAGCATCGTCCTGCAGCAGCTTTGCCATGAGTTCCGAGTCGACCATGTATTGCTCCACCCCGTTCACACTAAGTCGGGCCCTATGCACGGCAGTATGCCGTAGCTGTATCATCGAACCAAGAAGCTCTGGAAGTGGTCTGCTAAGTTCGCTCAACTCGTCCGCCGCGATGTTGGTTGGGCAGAAACACCACAGGCCACCTATTCAGCACGACGGCTTCCGGACAGTCCCACCCCGCCCTCCGCAGTATGCCTGCGGGTAGTACACCGGGTTGACGTACGCTCGGGGAGTCTGAGCCGGCACTCAACAAACCGTATGCTGATAAGGTGAGGCCAGTCACGATTTGGATGTTACGCAGTCTTATGTGTCCCTCAAGCTTCGCTATACGATGGGGCACAGCCGAGGCGCGCACGGACATATGTCCGCGGGCAGCTGTCCGTGCCCCAAAGCAAGCACAGTCAGAATGGTCAGCACCACATGCGGAGCGATTGTGTATCTAATCTTGAACGATGGGTTCTCGGGACAGTGCATGTCTGTCAATCAAGGAGGCTTAGAATAGCTTGTCCGGCGACGTGTTGACAAGCATGCCCCACCACCTGTGCTGCCACCGCTCCCGCTTGTGCTAGTGCAGGGTGCGACTTGGTCGCTTTTGGACGCTCAGAGGAATTCAGCCGGCAGACTGTATGTACATCCTCTTCTTGCGTCCTCCTCGTTCGAAACTCCTGGTGCTCTAATAAAACGATCGCCTCGGGCTCAACTTGTACGGCAACGGTCTTCCTCGACGCACATTGCCCGTCTGCGTTTAGTCCACGCCAGTACGGATGTGTGTCCTGCCCAATCAGCGTACATCTTTGGATCAGGCCGCAGAGCTGTGCGATCAAAACAATTGCGGGGAGTGATTTATTTTCGGGGCCTTGCAGATGGTGCACCGGCTACGTGTCCCAGCATGAGGCAAGCTTGCTCTTCACGCTAGGCCGAAAGCGGAGCTTACGTCTGTCGCACGATGATATTTCTGATTTGGGACAGTTGAGCGTGTTGTGCTCCAACACGCGGGCACGTACCGGCCCGCGTCGAGCCAAGCTGGGAAAGGAACGTACATGATGCGAAAACCGCAATGTGCGCTTTTGGTCAAGTTTCGGTCAGACCGACACCGCCCCAATGTGAAATGCAAAAGTACCATTGCCACACTCTAGTCCAGCCTTTCTTCAAGAGTGGGAATCGTGAGTGCCTTCCCTTTCGGTTGGATTAGTAGAGGCGAGGGGTACACTGTCTTCAAAGGCCTTCGACAGAAGCCCGGGAATGACAGATTTCTACAGCCGGTCGCGACTTGCGGCGAACAACCTCTTCAGCCTTGCCGAGCGAAGATCCGCGGCCATGTCTTAAGGAAGAGGTACAAATCGAGTGTTGACCTATACAGTCTCTGGGAGTGTGCCACGAGCGGGAAGCTGTCCCCAAGGATTCAATGTGTGAGGATATCCTTGTGGATTCCGCCCATGCAGTGGGTTGTTCGAGACTCTCAAGATGAGCTTCACAGCCAACGTCAGACTCGTCAGTCAACGACCCGCATTGATAGAAAGCTGTATATTCCTTTTCCGCATGTTAAGCGAGACAGAATGATCCCTAGAATGATGGATGCGATCTCTCAGAGCTCCCAGGATCAGCACTGCGTTTCGCTTACCACATTTGCAAGACTGGAAGGAACCGCGGCCACGAGGATGCATATAACTACTGCTGACCTCTACGGGTACCATCGATGGAGGTGAAGCGTCGCCACATCAGACGCTAACCTACTTGTCGCTAGCCTTGTGCTTCATCCTCTTTCGTCAAGCGACAAGCAAGCTCCGGACAGAAGCGACTTTACGTATAGTCTCGCATCCAAATGGAGTTGACTTCTGTTTATTACGAAAGCGCAACCAGAGAGTCTGGCTCTCAAGGGATAGAGGACCACTATGACGAACTTCAGAAGTGCTCCTTGTCGGTATTTTACTGGCACCGGACAGTGCCATTACGGTACGTCGTGCCGTTTCTCACACAGCCCTCATCTACGCCACCGACCGCTCGTAGAGCATACTCCATGTTTTCGATGGGAAGAGACAGGAACTTGCTCATGCGGGCAACGATGTGTTTATTCACATCGTGAACTTCCTCGACGCATCGCTATGGATCAGCACCTGGGCGCAGAACTTGACAAATTGGATCGACGCTTGGTGGCAGAGGGTCAGCAGCACTGTAGTACGGTTCTGTCTGAAGTTCACGAACTCAGCAGCTACAGTTGGTTGCAAGCCAAGAAATCCACCATAGCTGTGCCAGGTAGACCCACAAGATGTCTTGGGGGATGGCTCAGCTTGCTAAGTACTCTCTAGGCGCAATCCCGAGTCTTTCGATACCGAATCTACCACTGATCCTTCTCCCCGATCTGGTCGCGTTTGGGCGCCAGCCGTCGAACCCTCCGCTACCCCAGCTGCATCCGTTCCGCTTCGAGCCCCTGGTGCTTTCATGCAAAGCAAGCGACTCATCGTTCAATATTACAAGCGCAGATATTGTTACGGGTGTAAACAATCTTCGTCTTCTTCTCGATTTTGTATTTGGCCAAGCCGATAAAAGCTTTCGTATCGATATGGAGGTACGACGAGGAACAACATTCATGGCCAGATGGGAAAGCGATGTCTCGAACTTGGCAGAAACCTCTCGATGCCGTGGCTACGGAAGAGGATTTGAGGTGGCCTCAACGTCGAGTCAAATGGATCTGCCACAGACTAGTCATCATCGGATATTATCCTACAACCTTGCAGAGCGCAAGGTCATCGTCCAGTACCAAGCTGACGCCTGCGACTGTTCATGTGACAAGTCGTGGGCCGGTCAAGGTACTACAGTATCGACGGGGCCGGTAACGGAATTGCCAATCACATCTTCGAAGGAACGGTTGCACCTCGTTACAGGCGGAGTTTCTCACGACCTGTCCTGTCTTGTGGAGATTAAATCTCGAGAACGGAAGAACCACCATGTACACGACATCTTGCCTCAGATGTGGCTATCCCAGCAGTCTACCATGTTTATGGGGCGGCACTCTCGCGGTTGTTTCACGTTGGTAGACATCTGCAACATGGCTCGAGAAATCAGAGAATGGGAGATTCAGAATGCTGCGAAGCTTGGCCAATTCGCGACTTTACTTTCAAAAATCCACGAGTTGGTTTCTGCTGCGGCGGAAGATGATCAATCACGATGCTTTTCGCTTCTGCATTGCCGAGACGACGACTCGGATAGTTTGAGACTGTTCAAAAGAGAGGGTGGGCAAGCCATGCTGGCGCCTGAAGGATGAGGGCTTGTACTGGAGAGTCAGCTCAACAGCTCTACTCCGGAAACCTTTCATAGCAATAAAAGATGCCTGAGTTTGGAAGATTGACACGTTTATCATAGTAGCTATTCGACGTATTCTCATTCCAAGCCCGTCCTGAGCTGTTCGCTTACGAGTACACCTCAGTCCCGTCACAACATCTCACTCCAGTCTTTGCACGAGGCAGTCGATCAAGTCCACCGAGATTGAGTTTTCACGCTTCATAGCCATGACCAATGTTGGATCCTTATGAGCCCTCTCTATATGGCATGCCACATAACGAAGAACGAGATCTCGAAGCCGCTCCTGACATCCAAGCCGCTCTGGCGTGTTGTCGTAGGCATAACAGAGTAGCTCACTCACGTCGCCGATACGCTCGTTGAACAGGGTGAATTTGACCAAAGTCTGGTGTAATTTGTACAACGCAAGCTCCCGTAGACCCTCAACATCGTAACGATCCGCAAATGTGTACAGATGTGCGTGTGAGAGGAAGACATCGGTATACTCCTCGCACGACTCAGTGTTTGCTCTGGCCTTACTGGTGTAGGTCCTGTCCGCGGAGCCGTATCGTGTTTCGACAAAGCTTTGCCATATCGTCTCGTGTTTCTTCCGAGGCGACGCATGGACAGCTGCATCGCACCTTTGTGTACTGTTTCCCGCGATCTCGGGTTCTGGTGCATCACCGGGATCGAGGCCAATGGATGTTCCTCGCTTGTAACCTTTCTTGGGTCGACTCGATGTTTTGCTGAAGGTACCCCAACAACCCATTTCCGACAGATCCACCATCGCAGCAGGCTGACAGGCAACCCTATCTGTTGAGGGCGTGGGCTGGCAAAGTGTAGGATCTGACGAGCCTGTGACTTGAGCATCTTCAGTGGGCTTGCCGTTTCCATTGTCCCGATCTCTTTCGATGGAAGCGCTATCGAGTACGACAACATAATCTGCCGCTAGATAATCCCCAGTGTAGATGTATTGTCCGAAACGGACGAACGTTGCTGGGGTTGTATCATCCAGTAACGCACAACGCTCTTTTGCCTCGAGCATAGAGCCATTCACAAGTGCACCAAGTGGTCGAGAGTAGCTGGTGACTAGATGAGGGTGAAGAAAGAACTCTTCTCGGTCCCTGCCAATGAGGAAACGGAATGGTGGGCTCTGAAGGAACCTGACTCATTAGTTGAGATGGTACGAGCAAAGTCAATGGTAGCCAGAAGGTCGTGGTTGCTGTCACCGCTCATTTCGGCGAGGTCGATGTGTATAGCGGCGGTAGTGTCCGACAAAGTGCTGAATGCCGGCTGCCAGCTTCATTGGGCGGGCTCATGTTGCCTGACAAGACCGGCTCCAGCGAGCGTTGCTCATGGAAAAAGTCGGTCCAGCGTGCCGGGGTGTGCAAATCAGGAGACTGATGCACGGTCAAAGCCTGAGGGTCTACGGTGTCGGGAATTGGCGCCTGCCTCGGGCACGCTGGATCTAACATCTGCGCCCGGTGATGAAGCCCGGCTATCTCCATCGAACGCTGAGGATCTGGGTCTTCCGGGAAACCCAAGAGAATCTCCATAGTGCGGTTGGCTTTGACCAAAGAGGTCGCGAAGAGCCCCTTCCGCCGCTCGATAGCGTTGAGGAGTTGCTCGAATGTCCCTTGTTTCATACAACGCACCCTGTCAATCGTGAGGTGTCAGCGTCTGCGCAACCCGTTCTTTGAGATGTGTCAAGTGGTCACATTACCTCTCGTCAGTCAGCTGGTCTGGAACAAGAAGGAGACCACCGCATCCTGATCGCCGAATCAGCTCCGCCCATGGCCTTCCACCGCGCTGCCAACTGTGGATCTTGTTCGCAGCTTGCGCTTAAGTCATGGTGGATTGCGAGAACATGACATCCTCAAAGCGGCGTTTTACCATGGTGTCTGATCTGTCCAGTGCTTGCGTCAAAGTAATGCCCCTCTGCATCGCGAACTCCTCCATCTGCTGCATGAATACTGACGTGTTCTTGTGTGCCAGTTGGTACGTGAGATAAAACTGAGCCAACACTATTCTCTTTCGAACACGTGACAATAATTGCGAGACGATGCAACTGTCGATCCCTTTGATCAAAGTCGGTAACCTTTGGATAGACAGAGATATCAACGAGACTATTTCAACTCCACCCTGTTGTCTCTTTATCTTCAGTGAATTGGCGACCTGGCAATTCCGCACTTGCCGTGATTGGGCCCAAGTAGGCAACCACCAAATCCCGTCCCGTCCTTTCGGCTCGTTGTAGAGGGATTCTGCCGCAAGAATCCCTGATCAATGGGTGAGTCCCTGATTCTAGCAGCTTCCTAACCACGTCTAACTTCCCCTGCTCGGCTGCTTCATGCAACGGGATTCCGAGGCCAAACATGCGCTGACTGAAATAGCTCTGAGGGTGCTCTTGATACATGACGTGGTTGATCTGCGGCTGTTTGCTGAGGATGAAGTCCAGCACGTCAGCTTGGTCCGGTAAATCTCTCCGAACAGCATAGTGCAGCAGTTGTCCGTGTAGCACAGATCCTCCATGGTCGAACAGAGACCGAATGATTGGCATAGACGAGAACTGAACCGCGACGGAGAGTGGCGTTAAGTCTAGTGAACACTGAGCATTTGAAGACGCGCCACGTTCCAGGAACCAGGACACGAGTGCAGAATCCTCGACGGCAAGTCTGGCGTCTGTCAGTAACCACTGCTGACACAATTGCCACTCACTTACGCTAATGCCGAAGGAGTGGTGAGACCAAGGGGCTCGTCGATTTTCCATCCACTCCTAAGTAGCAAGTCCAGAATCCACTCATCTTTTGCAATTACAGCCGTTGTCACGGCGTCTGGAGTGACCGACACGTTCCTCGCTAGTAGGTACTCCAACGCCTCTCGATGACCATGGCGAGCAGCTATGCATAGTGTACCACCGGGCCGCTCAAGATAAGGGCCTGATCCTGGGAGCGCTTGTAAATTGGAGAGCGCTTCTGCCAGCAATGGTGTGTTTCCAACGGCCGCAGCTTCTTCGACTCTCACTACTGCAGAGTCGAGGCTGCCATCGAGGACTGTCGGCAAATTCAGTTGAAGGCCAACCTTGCCACTGAAGTCGAAGAGAGCCAAAACAGAATCCATGAGGTGAGGTTGCTGCGAGTGTGATGCGGGGTCTGCGGGTCTGATAATATGGCTATCCGCTCGCACGGTCCAGCTGCGTTGCAACAAATTCCATTCGGGTGGTGTCCTAGCGGACGCCACAAGTCGTTGTCCCATTCTCCTAGCCTCACGGGCGCCACTGACGTCTTCTCTCAGGGCCGAGACCGGTGGAGCATCGGCACCTTCTCAGTAGACCGACCAATGGCAGTGACGTAATCGAGATGAAGTCGGATAGCGTGAGATTGTTCGTTGCTTATCCCTGAGAGTATGACGTACATGTGGCCCACGGCAAAGCCCATGGCATAATACACATGTTTGTTAAATGTCTTTTGCTGGGCCAGAACATACAATGCAAAAGTACGTTGCAGAAAAACCAATACCACTCCTTATCAATCTTTTCCACCCCGAAATCCAATCTCATTTCTTAAGATTCCCGTTCCTCCACAGAAACATGCAATTCTCCATTGCGTCTCGCATCGCGCTGATAGTACGGTCCTCACCTTTGAAGCACATTTCCGTTCACATAAACAGTCGGCATCCTTCCTGTACCATCAGAGACTATAGCCACCGATGTTTCTCCAGGTGATCGAGGTGTTCCCGCGTCGAGAACGTTGTATTCCATGACAGTACACGAGAGACCCAGTCGCTGCAAGACAGCTTGAATTGTCTGTCGATGCTCCGGTAGAGCCGTCGAGCCGCCGTACATTGCAACAACGACAAAACTTTGGGCCAGAGGAAAGTAGGTTCTATTGCGATTATAGAGGTCAATAACCGCTTGAACAAGTCTAATCAGGTTGCGTTTTCCCGGGTCATCATTTCCAGTTGTCGCAGATTGTCCTCCTGGTATAGGAGCGATGTGCGCCAGAATACCGGCTTGTGGAGATATAATGCCGAGAGCAGTGCAGCCATTGAGACCTGAAGTTGCGAGGACTCGTGTCGTTCCGTGTGGTGGCCAATAAGCAATTTGGACAGCGTTTTGAGGAACCCGAATCGTATGGCTTTGGTTCTGAAACTGCGACATTTCTGGGGTGGTTGAGTGAGGTCGTCTTAGAGAGCATTCCTGTTATTGGCTTCGACTTTATATATTGACCACTAATTTACCACTGAAACGCAGAACGGTGCGTGGGCGCCAATTTGTATGGAAGACGAGGCTCGGTTGGTCTCTAGTTCATAGCACTTCGTAAAACAGGCCTCAAGTTCAATGACTGCTCGGCGCATGCATCTCCTCAGCTGTTCGAGCTGTGCGAAGCGATTGGTCGAAACAGACTGGACCAGCATGAATGAAACACTAACGCCAAAGAGGCACGGTTGGACGCTGCAAACGTTTTCGAGTAGGTGTTGCGAGTGGAATTGCCGCCGCAGTCGTCGACTTGAATGGCCGCCTCGCTAGCGTGGCCCGACAAAGATCGATGCGAGAGGGACACGTGAGTGGACGCGGACGCTGACGCGTGCAAACGGCTTTGCCAACTCGTACTCATCGATAGGTTCGCAGCCGGTACCGACTGGCTAAGCACAAAACTGAGTGAGGCAGCGCAAGGAATCGTTGTACACGTGACGCATGTAGCGTGGGGTTCGCAACGTTTACTCTGGTCTATGCAACTTCATCAGCGCTTCCCGGTATCGCAATGCGCTGTGCAGGATTAGTGCTCTAGCCCAACACACCCTCTGAGGTGAAGTCAGCCCAGCTATTGAGAGTAATTCAGTTTTGGGCTACTTACGCAAAGCCAAGGATGAGGACACGCGTAAGCCGACTCTGCATCGTACATAGGGAGCGGCATGTTGCTACCACGGCAGCCGCGCCCACGATCGCCTTGGACCGATAGGTTGTTCTAGCAATTGCGAGGTTTTGGGGCAGAGTCTCCAAATATCAGTACCAGCATGTCGATGGCACGCGCGAGGAGCAAGATTATAGCGACTCAGATCGCCCCTACTGCATCGGAACATCGTGATGTCTCGCTGGGCCATGCCTTCGTCGGCCCTAGAAAGCCCAACAAGACAGAGGTCTGGCTGCTCCAGACGACGTCTACGCCGTCCCATTCTCAAGGCCGATAACTGGCTGTCGACGAAGGCTCTCCATGCGCTTTTGATCACGTCTAATGTGTTTGTGGCCGGCCGCATATACGAGCCGACGGCGTCCAATGACGTTTGAGCTTTTCATGAGGGGACACTCAGTGGTGAAGCCTGGGCGACGGCATAGGCGATCTTCACCCAACGAAAAACGATATTTGCGCAGAGCAGGCCGTTGCCTAGCAGGCCTGAGATGTTCTCGCGGATCCCCGGCTTCCTACAGCTTCAGCGGTTCTCGCATAAACAGGGTTTTCTCGCAGGACACGGTTCCTCGGGCCCACGAGCCAGTCAGCACTGTTGGACTCCAGCACGGTCCTGAGCCTGTCGACGATCGACCACAAGTGCACGAATGTGTTCGAGGTTGCGTTCTGCCACGTGATGGTGAAGTGGTTCACGTCGTAGTTCTCGGCCGAGATCATCCACATGAGCACGAACACGGACTCGCAGTCAGGCGGGGTGGGGAGGTTGCGCCAGGCTGAGTGCGTGAATGCGTACAGGTCGTCGTACATGGCCAAGAGCTCGTTCAACTTCACGGAGCTGATCAGGATGGAGTCCTGGACTATGGTCTCCCTCTGCCCCACGAACACCGGCACATTCGAGGCCCTCTCCAAGGATGCGATGATGCTGTTGTGCAGGGACATGGTCTAGTTCGAGATCAAGTACTCGTACGCGTCCTTGGTGATGATCGCAGCGAAGCTCTGGCTCCAGTCCTGGTTCGGGGTCTGGTCCTCGTGCTCGGCCTCGGCTTGGGTCACCGTCGAGATCTAGGACAGGATCATTTGCACCATCCTGCAGTCGAAGCACATGCCACTGAGGTTCATGGGCCTGATCATGTTCGTGGAGCTGTTGATGAACGCAGCCAAGTAGTGGGAGTTGGACCTGTACATGATCCTGGTCTTGCCCGTGGGGTGGCACGTGATCGCATCCGTGATCCTCACCATGTTCCCGTCCGGGTCCGAGCCTGGGACCAACTCCTGCACCATCGCCCTCTCGGCCATCATGGCCAGCAGCAGATGCGAGTACTTCACCTTGTTCATGCACACGGTCAAGCACACGATCAGGTCCCTGTTGCTGAACAGGCTCTGGATGTCCTCCAGGGACATGTCCGAGTTGATCATCACGGTGATGGAGGGGTTCGTGTACCTGCTCTCGATCATGCCCAGAGCCGCGTACCAGGTCGTGTCCTTGCACAGGATCATGTGCTTGCTCTTGATCGGGCTCCTCCTCGCGATCCTCTCCTTGGCCTCGTCCACGCACATGTACATGAACACGCTGTGGCCCTGGTTGCTGTCCTTGAACAAGAGCTGGAACACGAGCATGACCAAGAGCATGTGCTTGGCCGACAGCACGGAGTCGCACAGGATGATGTACAGGATGGCGGGCCTGGACTCGAGCCTCATCGCCACCTCGATCATGGTCGAGAAGTTAGACATGAACATGGCCAGGACTGGGTTCTGCCTCAAGTTCGTGTGCCAGTTGCCGCTCGTGTCCAAGCACAGGTTCATGTCCTCGACTAGGGTGGGGATCTTGGTCCAGTCCTTGGGCGTCCTCTCGTACCCGAACCTGTTCCTCATCCTGCCCGACTTGTGGTAGCACTCCGCGCCTATCTTCCGCATCTTCTGCAGCTCCTCGACCAGGATCTGGTCCAACTCCATGGTCCACTGCTCGTCCCTACTCCCGTACACAGACTGCATCCTGGACTTGAACCACTCCACCTTCGAGATCAAGCTCTTGTTGTCGGTTGTGAACGCACTCCTGTTCATGTTCCTGGTCATGATGTCCATCGTGTGGCTGCACTAAATCGTCGGCTCGAGTCGGTGTGCTGTGACAACACGTTCTGCTGGTACTCTTGACCTCGATCGAGACTAGGCCCTGAACTAGACCACGCACAAGAGCACGAACAAGATGTACTCCGTGTGGAAGTACGAGGAGAAGGAGGTGACCAACAACAAGCGCAGGGCTGTGGTGGGGCGCGCGCAGCAGGAGAGGGACAGGAAGGCGAATGCGATCGAGCTCACGGACAACATCAGGAGACAGTTCCAGGCCGAGCTCCCACCCATGACCGCATCCGAGTTCTTGTCCATGGCCTTCAGGCAGGGGGGCAGCCCGTGCATGGACTCGTTCACTCACCAGGTCATCGGCAAGTTCAGGACCGCCCTCGGCTATGACGATCGTGTTGAAGGACATGAGCGCAAGTTCCTGCCCCTCGTCAGGTGGGAGTGCCCGGAGGTGGTCGGCACCTTGTGGACCATCGAGCCCGTGGCCTCCAGCTTCATCGTGAGGGGGAACAGCACCGACTGCGAGACTGCCACCAGCGCCGCGACCTCTGCCAAGGTGGGGAACGAGCTGTGGGGCAGATGGGCGGGCTGGATCTTGTGGCGGGCTGCGATCGACAACGGGGGCTACACCGACTCCGTGTGCATGAGCTGCAACATGAGCTCGAGTATGTTAGGCTTCAGCACCCAGACCAAGAACGGGAACTTGATCCACCTCGCGATGACGCCTGCGACCGTGATCTTAGTCTCGACCTACGCCAAGAGGATGTCCTCGTCCCTAGGCGTGACCACCTCCCCGAGGACGGACGGGTCTACGAGGCTGAAGGTCCAGCCCATGGCGAACACGAACAGGGCTACGTGCTTGAGGCTGTTCGGGAACGCGTCCATGCAGATCTGCGGATCCCCATCGGACATCCACCTGCTGGTCTCGGCCACGTTTTCGATCGTGAGGAAGGCCCTGGAGACGGACCCGCATGAGTTCCTGGTCACGATGAGGCAGCTGAGGTCGTTCAGCAACTGGTACAGGAAGATGTACCCGAACCCGATCCTGTGCCTGAGCTCCACCTGGCCCACGTACGAGGACTCGATCATCTTCACGCACGCTTTGATCTGCTTCCCGTAGTAGTTGTCGCACTCCGGCTGGGTGTGGATGCTGTTCTTCATCTCGCACTTGGTGCAAAACATGAGCTTGACCGAGTTCTTGACGTTGTTCCTGTTCCTCTTCGCGTGCTCGTGGAACCACCCGCTGCTGAACATGTTCGGGTACTTGTCTTTGTCGTACTCCTTGCACGGGGTGAGGTCCCTCTCCACGGCCTTGCACATGGGGCAGACGATGATCTTCCTCTTGCACATCGTGCGGTTCTTGGTCTACATCAAGTGCTTGAACAGCTAGTATCTCCTGGACAGGTCCGTGGTTTTGGTCGCGATCGTCTACATGTTCATGAGGTGGACCCTGAAGTTCATCCTGGGGCCGTCGAAGTCCCTCGCCACGAGCATGACCAAAGCATCGGCTCCATCACCTGCTTCATCTATGTAGTGCTGCATCATCGTCCTGGACACGGACGTGCAGATAGTCTCCTTCCTCGTCCCGTCTACGAGCATGTACTCGACCTTGGTGCCGGTCGGAGTCGTGAAGAAGGTCGACATCATCCACGAGGACTTGGCTATGATCAGAGGCTGCATCATGTTCTGGTCCGAGATTACGCACGTGAGCCTCACCTTCACCTTGTCCAAGAAGGAGTCTGCGATCAGCACCTCGAACATATTCGGGTCCTGAGAGCGGCCTGCGTTGAAGTACGGATCGCCATCGATGATCTTGAGCCCCGACCCGGTCAGGAACGAGCTCGTGCACGGGACTGCGAACGCATTGAGGGTCACTATCAGGAGCGCATCGATACGCACGGGGTCGATCCTGGGCTTGGCCGGGGTCCTCATCGAGATCCTCCTCCTGATGTCGTATCCGTTCGTGTTGATGAGCCTGTTCAGATCCTTGGACACGACCGTGAACATGTAGTTGGCCTTGATCTTGGACTGCAACCACCGCCTGTTCGGGATGATGTACTTGAAGAGGGAGATGTACCTCTCCATGTCCTTGGACACGAACCTGATGCCAGTCCCGATCACGAAGTTGACCACATCCATCGGCGCGAGCAGGTCCATGATCATGTCCCTGATGATGGTCACAGACATGGACTCAGACAGGTGCTTGTTCTCGATCTTCTCCATGCTCCCGGAGATGTGCCACATCAACATGTGCTAGATGTTCTGGACGAGTTTTGGTCTCGATGAGCTACTCGAACTTGGTCCAGAGCCTGTCCCACTTGCTGTACATGGAGCTGTGTTTGTTGATGTTGATGTGCACCATCCCGAAGCTGGTGTGGCCGCTGGACGTGGTCGTGATCGAGAAGAGCTTCTTGGCCGTGTCCTGAATCGTGGACATCTTGTTCCCCAGGCCTGTGATCGGACCCACGACCGTGCACCTGCCGCTGACCATGTGGATGTACTTGATACCTCCGCCCGATGAGGGTGGCTATCTGCGCGAAATGGTCAAGGCTACCGAGAATTTGCTACGGGATGCCCTCCAATGTTGCTTCGACGGACCCTAGTGCATGTTTGACCTGACCTTGTCGCGTCGTCTTGAACCGCTTCCAGTCGTCGGGAGGTGGAAGTAACGGGCCGAACGCGTGCCTTCGACCCTCACAAAGACGCAGGGTCCCTCAAAGCCTACTTTCGAGTGGCGCAGCAGATCCTTGTCTATTTCGATCGCGTGGCCGCTAGCGAGGATTACTTCTTCAGCCACGAACCAGATGAGGAATGTGTACTGCTGGAAGACACACTTGAGCCAACAGACGAGCAACTGGCGGTGTGGGGAGCCATTCGCAGGCTCGCCCAAGAGGAAGCCACGAGCGAGAGCGGCGATGACGACCATCGGCTTCGCGATCGACTCCTCGACTTCTGGATGCTGTTGATTAGCCACGAAACCGGATCACGACGGTACGAATCACCCCTGCTGAGCTTTTGTGCCCTACTGAGCATCAAACCGAGCACGCAGGGCTGCTGCTGATCTTCTACGACAGCGCGCGGAAGGAACAGCGGGGAGAGGGGCGGACGTTAGAGCTTGTCAAACGATGCTGCGAGCGATATTTGCAACAGACCGTCGAGGCACCCATAGGAGAGATCCTCCGCTGGCGCCTCCTCCTGTTCCGCGTCTCGAAGGACAGCGTCGGTGATCATGAAGCGTCATGGGATGAGGACGAGCAAGTCTTGACGTACGCGGATACGGAGCTGCACATGCACCAGATCCCGACGCTACTGCTGTCCGAGTATCGCCTGTGTCAGCAGTTGCTGCACGATGACCTGATGCTGGGTCAGAAGGACGTCCGCCACATGGAGTCACGGACGCTTCGCGACGGGCCCGACGTCGATACGGTCGGGTGGGATTTTACGCAGCATCGCGACAACGCTCACCTCCTGCAGGATTTGGACCGAGCACTCCTTGCAGCCATCGAGCGCTCACAACCGCTCTGTCAGCACACTTGAAGGATTATATAGAACAGCAAATTTGAAAAACAAATCAATAATTGTTTCTCTTCCCAATTTGGAAATGATTCATTAAGTGAATGTTGAGTTGGCTTGAACAACTTTATGGACTCCACGTTTTGACAGGTCACGTGAATTGACCGTTGACGCAACTCTCCCAAATGAAGTTATCAGATCCCTGCGACGGTCCGTGCCAAATCTCTGACGGATCGACCCCGCGCCGCCTCCCGAACTTTTGTACCCACTTCTTTCGTGCCTCAACAACCGGGAAGCGCGTCTAGCTATCGTGCACATATACAAGCAGCGTCTTCGCGCCAAACTTCCCGCCTTATTGCGACAGATCTCGTGTCATCGACAAGAAGTCGCTGAATCGGAAAATTGTGACTAGTTCTCGACGAATCATTTCTTACGCGAACTACTGCTGAAACTTTTGTCTGGACGTGGTTACAGTCACAACTGACTACTTGAACCAACCAAAAATCGAAACGAGAAGTGTCGGCACTTTCATGTTGGCAGAAACGCACTTCCATGTTGGCAGAAACATTTCGACTGCCCAGGGCAAGGCAATATGGAGCCGTTCCAGATGATCATAAGTACCATTGCGCGTCCGCTGAGGTCTAGCTGCCTGTGACCCCTTGAGCTCAGCCTTCATGAATCAAGGTGGAAACTTACAGAGAAAATTTACAGAGATTGCTTGCCAGAGAAAATATGTTATGCCTTACAAGCCGATGCAAGATTCACGCTGAGATGTGGCCGATGACTAGCCTTTGTCCAGGTTGCCTTGACGCTTTACAGGAGCAGGGAAGAACATGCTATGAAGCTCCGGTCTTGTATCCGAAAGAACGCTTCCCTTGTAGAGATCGATGCCGAGGACATCCAAGACCAGCTGGACAAACCAACGAGATGTGCTCGGGATCGCACCAAGGATCTCGGGCAGACTTGGACCAGTCACAAAGCGATGAAGATAGGATAGGCTCTCGCCGCCGTCCTCCAGAGGACGTTCAAGACCAAAGCCGGCCCAGACGATGTCGCGATGGGAGGCGTGGGCGCGCATGGTGCAAGCCTGTTGCGATGACGGACACGCCAGTTCGTAGTTACGAAGTCCGAGATGTAGAGCCGCCTTGGATCCACGGCTTTCAACGAGACATGACACGCCTGCGGCAAGACCAGCAACTACATCGTCGACAACAATTAGAGGACCGAAGGTGGCAAGAAGTAGACCGTGCTGGGAGGGAACAGCTCTTAACAGATCAGCGGGATCTCTTAGGTCAAGCACAAGAGTTATTAAGAGAGACTCGAAATGAAGCAGCGGCAGAACGTGAACGGCGACAGCAGGCTTTCGAGCGGCGAGAGCAAGGACAGCGAGTAGCAGAGGAGGGCTGGCGAGTAGTAGAGCAGGGATGGCGAGCAGCAGAGCAGGAACGGCGAGCAGCAGAGCAGGAACGGCGAGCAGCAGAGCAACAGTTGGGAGATTTGCTCGAGCGACTTCAGCAGCAGGCCGTCAGGCTAGAGGACATACCCGTACCTATAGCTGTGCAGCAGCGACCAAAGCGAGTCGTGCTGAGCAATAGAGACCACAATTTGTTGGCGTGGTTGGCTTGCAGGAGAGTACTTAGGGATTGCTGACTGCTAGAAGGGTAAGCTGATCTCTGACCGGCATGACAAACCCCGCTAGTGCGTACGATTTGGCGTTTTCCATTTCCAAAGCCTTCACGTTTGCAACTGAGACCGGTTACGGCTAGTGGCTCGAACGAGCGTAGTCATGTGCGGAAACAACCCTCTACTAAAGGTTGCTCGTGTGTGATAGACAGGTTACAGTCGAGCTGATGAGATGTCACGATCGCGTAGGTCGAGGAACATTTTCAGTCGAAAGCAATGAAAAGCTAGGTAGGTAGGTATTTACATTGTAGTCTGAACTACAAGTGCAGACTTGCCGTGCGATGGCTAGGGCAGTGCCTATCATCTGTGAGACAGGACACCAAACAATAAGCTTCGTTGTGATCCTCGAAGTCCATGGCTTCCAGGAATGTCGCTTCACATAGCTTCACGTCTTCGCTTCTTAGCAGATACCAGTCTACTTCTCGCCTGCCCGAGCGTAGTAGCCTTTGTCTCATGTTTTCTTGAACAAATTGGTTTAGCATTGGCGTAAATTCTTTCGCTGGTGCGACGCGAAAGAGCCTAGCAAGCTGAGGTAGCAGCGCGTCCCGATTTCATGCGGACCACGTCTGCAAAAGAGCGAGAGCCTTGCGCGAAAGGTATCGAGGTGACACTCGGGACGGAAACTGCTCTAGGCGGTACTTAGTCATGGTCGTGGCCCTGGACATTGGCTGCAAGATCCGATGATTCTCCAGCCCAGCTACAGCACTCAACACACATTGGGGAGGCTGGTCCAGGACTCCTGGTCAACCGAGGAGAAACGCGGTTGTTAGAGGTTCTAGTAGTTTCACCTTCCACCTGAATTACAATGCGACTCCATCTTGGTCAGAGTGCGTTACAAGACTTGGTCGCTCGAGCGTAGCGTTCAGGCAGGTCAGAATCGAGGATGCGGACCACCACGGCGGATCATGCATCTATGAGATTCTCCAGCGTAAACAAGACATGGTTCGACAGGAGTATTAAAACGTGATACTATCAGCAGAATTGCTGACAGCACAAGTCTGGCGGACATTGCTTTGATCCACGTCTTTATCAAGCTGCTCCTGGGGATGTGTACCATTTCGACGGTGGTCAGAGCTTCAAGCAATGGCCAACTCTCCGCACCAGTCTAGGGGCCTGATCAAGCTAGGCCAATATAGGCATTAACGACTATTAGAGGCCGTAATGGCCGTTTCAGGCAGGCATCAGCGTCCACCAGGCATACTTCCGCAGGGCCGAACGGCGAGTCCGACGACCCTTATCTGCGGGCCACGCAACATCTCATCATACGTTTCCATACATACTAGCAACCGCAGCGAGAGTCGCGCAATCTCATTCGCGGGGTCGCGGGATAACATAGATGCAGATCTGGTACGGTGTAAAACGTGGCTCGACGCTATTCGTAGCCCGGTTGACGCCCCATACGGCTTAATCGGTACAGGTTGCTCAGCTAACACCGTCGACTTTGCACGAAGCTCGCAACCTCAAATTGTTTCTGGCTTTAATCTTTTTGTCATTGTTTTGTAGCTTCGAGGACGACTACTTACGTTATCTTTCAGGCATGCTCATTCCCACTCACATCAGACTGAGATACTGGTTCTACCCCATTGGCAACACACCGGCTGTCGATCTGCTCCGACACAGTCCTTTGTCTTCGAGAGGTCGAACATCGGTACTGTCTCTGGGATGCGGCGATGTCCGGAATGTGCTGTTCACGTTATGGACTGAAAGGGCTACTACAGAACGGTCGTACACATTCACAACTTGTGATTCCGAACCTGCTGTCCTTGCCCGCAACATCTTCCTGCTTTCCTTCCTCACATCGCACGGACCTTACTCCACTTCGCCAGCGGAAACACTGAAGATATGTTGGGAGCTCTATTATCACCTGGTCATCAGTGAAAAAGCACTGGCAGCTCTGCAAGCCCATCTCGTCGCACTTCTCAACAGTGTACGGACTATCGAGGATTGGCAGAAGTCTGCGTATGCTGCGCACCTAAAATTCTTGAGCAAGAGCACGCTAGTTGAAGTTGCCAAATTCTGGCGACTGTATCTCAATGCCTGCATTCAGGAAACAAAAGGACGCCATATACTGGAGGAGAGCCGGAGGTTGTTCTCGCAACGAGGCTTTGATGAAGAAGGGATTTTTCTGCACGGTGGCCGCTGTGCCGGAATACACGCGCTATCTACTAGATGTTCGAAAGCGCTAAGCGACGCTTTTCGTGGCTACTGGCAAACTGGGGTTGTCGCTGGAAACCAGAGTCACGTGTCCGCTCTAGAAAAATGCCATGGAGGCATCGCAAATCCGCTCTTCAGACTGTCATCCGCGCCTCTAGCGAATTTTGCCGTCCATTATGGATCAGATCCGCTGCTTGGATATCACCTGGCTGGCGTCTTCGATGATACGACAGCGAGCACCTCAGCTATGGTCGAGCATCTTGCTACAGGTGCAAAAGGACAATTTGTACAGTGGTGCGAGAACTTCCGGCAACATGTCCAGCTCAAGACCGTGAAGCTTTATTTCCACTGCGGAGAGGCAGTCAGCTTGTGCTACGCTTTGCAACAAAAAGTGTGTCGGCACTCCAGTGTTGCCAAGAGTCTACACCGCTACTCTCGTCCATGGTGTGCCACATTGCTCCAATTGGACGCACACGCCCATTTGGACGCTTGTGGGCCATTCGACGTGATCGACACCTCCAACATGAGTGATCACGTGGGATTTCTCAATCTCATGCCGGCCACCGTCCCGCTATTGGGAACCAAACCGACCAGCGTGCTATATGTCGAGACATTGCTTCGATCCTCGAATAAGACCTCGGATTATCTGCCGACAATCTTACACCCAGACATTGCGACTTTCTGCCTAATTGCCGGAGTAGCACCAACAATATATCTCACCGGCAGTACAAGTGAGAGTTTCGCTTCAGAAGCTGTTCTCGGCCACTCCAAGCGTGACACTGGAACCATGAGTCAATCACGCTTCCGCGTCGCTTGGCAGAGACCTTGGACTGGAGACCCCAGCGCCGTTGCTCAAATCGATATCACCTCGCCAACAATCGCCATCGATCCAGGCGACATGGCAAGAGTGTTCTTCCAGTGGTACTTGCAAATCTTTTCGGAGTTTGAAGACATGACGAATCAACTCTTTGTCCACTTCAGAAGAGTCGTGAATCCGCTCTCTCGTGATCTTGGCCACTACACAAGAATGACGATCGTGTCTTTGATTGGGCTAGCGCAGAAGAACATCTGCTGTGACTGGCGCAGCTTTACGGAAGCATTGATTGACCATATTCAGCGAGATCAGACGCTGATCGTAGGTAGCAACTCACTGCAGGAGCTATGTACTCTGTTGCACTTATCCGGGATGCACACGGCGAGTATGCTGGACAAGACACCTTTCGCTGCGGCTCAGGGTTTTGCTTCGGCCATCGCGTGCCCTGCAGTGAGCTCTATCGAACGATACCCAACATTACCCAATGTCGTGGCTGTTGCACTGGTCATCCCCCGAGACAGCCTTCGGATATTCGACCCTATAAATATCGACCGTTTCGGCACGCCAGGGCTTCATATGGCGCTCCACTGCTCAGGGATCTTCGAGAATAGTTTCTTCTCAATCCACTTGTGCTTTGGGAGTTTGGAAGTGGACGAAGGGCAGCACGTCGGTATCATCAAGGAGGACGAGAAAGGTTGGCAGGGTCACTCTGATCTGATAGCAATTTGCCTAGCCCCGGCATTTCAATTCTTGATTGGACGCGGTGCAGATGTCCACGTCGCGCTCGTCCTCAACTCATCTGTAGCGGACTATCATTTTGTTCCAATTCTGGGGCCATCAATGAGGGTGTATGACACCTCCATCACCGATCGCCAGAATCTACACCTCCTGCGAACGTTGCCCGGTGATGCCGAAGGGCCGGCGAGTGTACTGCAAGAGCCTCCTCAACGACTTGAGTGTCCGAAATAATACCTCTAGCCCTTTGTCGAGACCAGAGTCTCAATCGTCTCACAATCCGGACCAAGTTCACAGACGAAATCGAAAGCAGGGATCTCCAAAACCAGGAACTTAAGGTCAAGATCGTCCAAGAAGGGCCTTGCACTATGCGCATCACATTCGGATCACATTCCCAAGTTCTGGCCTTTCCATTTCCAGTCGATGGTGCTTATAGTAAGACAAAGATTGCGCGCAGAACATCTTGGATTGAGGTCACCGTCCCCTTATCCTCGCCCACCGGGTCACATGGCTATAACATGTGGCCATTCCCTGTGATTTCGGCGGGAGGGTATCTGAATTGCTGGGGTTTAGGCCGGGTTAATCTCGCAAAACAACCAATTTTGCCGCTTTCCACGGCGCGGAGGTACCTGAGCGGCTTCCTTGGGATGACCTTAAGCGAAGCCGAACACAAGACTCGCCGAAATCCTTCCGCAGTGACCGACTCGACGCGAGTTCTGCTTGAACTGAAGGAGTCTCTTGCGGCAATTATGCTGACCTTCATCGGTCAAGGGAACAAAGCGAAGGATGTTACTCGCAGATATAGCGCATTCCGTTTGGCCAAAGACAACGACTCAGATCTTTTGATCTTTGCAAACTCCTTGCGGCACGATAGGGATTCTGGCTCGGTATGCTTGAACGCATATGTGGTTCCGCTTACCGATAACCGCATCAGACAACTAGCCAGTGCACTTCGAAGAGCAGTGAGTGAGCAACATTTGATGAGTATCCGCTTGAGTGAGGACGAGAGTGTTGTGTGGAAGCGATTAATCCCTGCCCTGATCGAGAGGTGTCGCTTGCATTGGTCGCATGGACGGAACTGTGAGTACGGGTCATTGGAACCTGTCTGTCCGCTGTCTGTCTTGCATGGCGAAATGCCGATCTGCACTTGCGGCGAGGGACAGGATGTGGATGGCGTGCCACCGGAGTACGCAGGCTTTCGAAACTTCGCAACACGGATTGCTATTCCTGCACTGTCAGCAGTACCTTTCAGAGAGACCATGATTTTCGACTCAGTACTGCAATCGGCGGAGATACAAAGCTCTTCGATCGAAAGGCATTCTGGCACCCTCCATGGTACAGGGGCCGGCATGGCAAGTTGCGACCACTGCGACGCTTCCCGGAACGATTTGAAGGCATGTGCACGATGTGGAAGAGCTAAATATTGCGACAAGGATTGCCAAAGGAAAGGATGGAAGCATCACAAAGGCAATTGCAATAGGGAGATATGAAGGTGAGAAGTATTGTAGCATGGTAACTCAAATTATGATCTGTCAGTATCCGAGCATCAAGATTATCCAAGCAACATGGCCATAGCGGAGTCGACTTTTCAAGCGTGAACAGGAACACTGACAGATGATTAGCAGCTATGACAGCCTCGCTATGACAGAGAAGTGTAGGCTGCATGGGGTCAGATAGGCCACTCAGCTAGAATGATGGCTCTCGTCAAGTTATGCCGCGACTAGTACGCACGGTAAACGGTAGAGAGCGCTATTGAAGACATCACCAGCACGTATGCCTGTACCTCACACGATGATATCAGAAGTTGATACGCTCCTCAACCCTCGTGCGGACTCTTGTCACTGACCACTTGGGAAATTGTATAGGGGACGTGACGACGATTCCAAAACTTACGGAGCGTCTTTTTGCGTTTTCCTTGCTCGATGTCCTTGCAGTTCAACTGCTCTTCCGCTTGCCAACGCTGGGTAGATAGGCGCCGCCACCGCCCTTCTCGCGCCGCGGCCGCTTCTGTTCGCTTCTCCGACGCCACATTACTGGCATTGGTCGAGGACTAGCGCAGATACCCTCGATCGAAACTTTACGACAAAAAGCTGACCCTCTGAGTCGTCCGTCGTAAGCGCGTAGACGAACGTTGGATCGCATCCCCAGAAAAGTCATTCGCATCTTGATAAATCAGAGGGTCATGCATCTTCATCCAATGGTCGTCCATATGTGCATCGCAGGCCTGAGTATGCAGCCACGCCGTGCAGGCCTCCTATGTGAACACACACATCCAGGAGATCTAGCTACCAAGCCCCCATCCCGGCACTTTCCCATGTGACTTGCGGCGTCGCGCATAAGCGTTTCTGCATACCGTTGGCAGGGTTCGCATAGTGCCACCCGCGTCGCTAGTCAAGCCGTCGTATGGACGACGCCGCAGCGAATTTACTACGCCAATGTGGGGAACTTAAGCGTGGGACGCAAGACAGGAAAGCGGGCAATCAAGCACGGTGTCGCAGTGACCGGTGAAAGCATTCGCCAATAGAAGCGGGCCGCAGCCCACCACATTTACCATGCCATGCCCTCCCTGTCGGTGAATGTGCCGCTGGTGCCGCGCCCGCCTTCGCATGTGCCTAAGCTATCGCACGCGGAGGTCCCGTGAAAGATCCTGCATGTTCGGTACTGTATTAGAGTGGTAGGACGGAGCTGAATGCGATGGATCATTCACGCATGGTAAGTTGGGATGTTGGGCGAAGCTCGGAGGCCTGTTCCACCCAGTGTCCAATGCGCAACGTGAGAGCAGTGGCACTCGAGTACTTTAATTTAGACTGTAAGACCGGCTTTCTATGAACGTGTGATCGCGCAGCATAGTGGAGAAGAGAACGGTACATGTTCATCGCCTGAGCAGTGGCAATAATACCGTGTGCAAAGTTTTATATACCACACCGCATAGTAGAGTGCTAAATGAAAGCGGCAGGTGCGCATCGGGTACTTGTAACGCTGTGGAGTATCCCCTCCCTTGCTGCAGCTGAGCGTACGACACAGCCCCCAAGATTGGACATACTCGACAAATCTGGCGGCAAGAGGGTTCACCACCCGGGCAGCGGTGCCGGATATGTAGCGCAGTGCGGGGTAGCTAGCTACGCTCGGCACTTGACTGGCCGGAATTGAGGGCGACGGCTGTTTTGCGATCCCTCTCACTCCAGGAGCTGAAGCTTCATTACAGACCGACTCACCATTGTTCGAAAGCTTCAATTCCGAACGCAAAGATGGCGAAAAATCCTCCAGATGAGAGGCTGGTGTATCTGGCACTTCGCCACGAATTTCTGAAGGGGGATGCTCCAAGCAAATTGAAGAAGATAAAGGAGCGCGTATTGAAACAAGGCGAGTCTTCCGAGATGAAGGCGCTCATACAGGAGCACAACATCGACAGCATCTGTCAAGTGGCCAAACGTCTTCTAGACGGCAGAGTCTACCACTCGACCATACAAGCCAAAATCCGCTTTCCAGAGGTATTCGAAGTCTCTCCAGCTCAGAGTGCGGAAAGAAATGCATCTGAGGCCGAAGCTGCGAGGTGCGAGGCGGACGCGCTGAAAGACGTCAAACGCGGCGGACTCGAGCAAAGTGGCGCACTCTGCACTACGTCCCAGGCTCGACAAGAGCCGGGAAAGTTAGCGACGCGGCTCTTCGCCTATCATTCTGCCATCCTCTAGCGACGGTGACGCTGGATATCTTTGGCAGGGATATTCTGTTAGGTGCCTTCGTAGAGGCAATCATGAGTTCAAGTAAACAGTATATGAAACCGCGCAAAATATGAAAACACGATGGGTACTGGGCCGATCGTGCCTACTGGGATGCGGCCAGAAAGCCAGGGTGTGGCTGCACTCGTCGTTCGAGGACCAATCGTTGCAGGTCTTTGTTTGCGGGGCGTGGGTCGCATTGACGTTATCTGGGTTGAACAGAAACAAGCCAGCTTTGCTCCACCCAGCAAGGATATTTCGTTTGGTGAAGACTCTTTCTCTTGCAGGCTCATAGAGGGAGACGGAATGTTCCTTCCGGATTGTGTTCGCGCCCCCCCGCTCCGATCGCTCGACGTTGTCGCGATACGCTGCCTTCAACGGAGCGAAGGCCGCAAGATCACATCGCTAAAGTTTATGGGAGGTACGAGAGGGTGGACGACAGAGGACGATGTCATTGGCAGAACAAAACTCAAGCACCTCCAGCGTTTCGTGTGTGCCGAAGCGGTCGCGGATTAATGTTCGTGGTTTGCCATCAGCTATTGCCCTAATTTGAGGGTGAAAGACGCGCCGAAGCCATTCCAAGGTAATCTGGGAGTTTGTGTACCCTAAATCGGAGCAGGCGTAATGCCATCCAGGTGTAGGGCATGTGGTCCAATCACTCCGATGAGTAGAGGCTGGCCATATAATCATAGGGTGGAGATACCTACCGTCGCCGCTGATGCATTGTCCCGGTCGTACGCTGCGCCTCCATAGGCACGCGTGTCACCGCTTCCCACCAGAACCTTTACCGAGCCGAGCATAGAGAGCATGACTCCCGTCTCGTCTGTGTTATATGTGTTTTCTGAAGTGAGTTGTGAATCTTGCATCACCTCCGCAATCACTTCGAGCTACCCAGGTCCTATCAGAGAGCGTCCCATCCAGCATATCCGCATCCTATCGTACGCTTGCAGATCGGAGCGGGGTCGTGCACGCGGACGACGGTCAATGCAAGCGAAAGCTCAATGCCAGCAGTATCTCGCGCCTCCCGAAGAGAAGGCAGTTGTCGAGTTCATGTTACGAATGTCCGCTCTGGGTCAACCTTTCCGGATAAAGCATGGGCCTTGCATTGCTTTCAGTGCCACCCGTCATCGACCCGCTTCTGACAGGCCCCTGAAGCCGCCTGGTAAGAACTGGGCTAAAGCATTAGAGAAGCGACATCCCGAGCTACAGGCGAGAAGAGTGAAGGCGTTGAATTGGAATCGTCATGAGAAGAACAAATATGCGAAGACCGCGCAATGGTTTTGTCCATGCTGATCACGCCTAGCTGGAAGGGCCTAGGCTGAGTACAGCATCGATACTGGTGACTTTCCGCTGACAGAGGAAGGAACGCGAAGGGGGGCGACAGACGAAAAACCCTATATTTAGGAATGATACTTCTAGAAGCTTGAAACCCATGAGTCGTGATCAGAATAGCCGGTGTCGGTCAATGAATCCGCTAGCCGCGATTTATCCTAATTACGTGCTGTTTTTGATCTTCGCTCTGCCACAGGCGGTCAATCGCCTTTTTATCCCTACACCTCCGTCAGCAATGGCTGCATCAGCTGAGCACGCGGATATCGTTCAGAGTTTAGGTCTCTGGCTAGCCGCTTGTCTCTGTTTCAACTTCACCTCACCCGCCCACGCGCTATAATCTAGGTCGAAAGTTCGAGCATCGAGATGATTTTAGAGGCGAATCGCGCATACCCACGTAAGGAGCGGCCGGCACAGCGTAAGCGCGGGTGGAGAGGATACACGAAGAGTAGCGGAAGAGGATGATATGTATTTAAGAGGAGCAAGTGAAGTGTGTGGCCGATATCTGAGAATGGACGTGAAGGCGTCCGAGGACACAGGTTGTCCCGTCACGTAGGTACGGACGGTAAGTTATGTAAAGATCGGGGGGGCCTTGCAAACAAGCTGCCAGAGATGATCTGGAATACCTATGAATGGACATCTGCTGTATCAAAGCCATCTGATCAATGTACGCATGATATGCCCATGCCGTAATACGCTACGCTTATCTGTCGGATCTCCCCGGCTCCAGCGTCGGTACATAAGAGACGGAAGTGGCTGGATATATCGGCGAAGATCTGGAAGCTGGTCCAGTGGAGATCGCTTCGCGCTTGCAGAACGTAGCAATTCTGGAGGGCCCATCAACCTCGCGGCATCGAGACCCTCCTCATCCGATCTCCGAGAAGCGGCGAATCGTCCAATCGTACACGTTATCATACTTCACGCCCTCCCTCTCTGCCAGTCTTTTGAACTTCTGCCGTAATCTTCCATAATGTGGTCGACCTCCTTCAGGGATCTTTCTCACCTGCTGCATATACTGCGCAAACTCGCCGGGCAGCTCCTCGCAAAGCTGTTCTGCTGTTGTCGCTATCTTCTTCTCCATGATTGCGCGATTTCTCTCCCCTCCATTGTGAGCTGGTAGGCTTTGCCACGGCAGTTTCCCGAGGCAGAAAAAGACGAGCATGTACCCAAGAGATTCCAGATCGTCTCGGGGAGACTGCACTGCTAGCTGTCAGTGACGTCTACAACCAAAGTGGCGAGCGTTTACTGACCCTGTCCTCGATGCCCTCTTATGCTGGCGAATCTAGCGGTACCAACCAAGTGCGACCGTGAAGGACTGTCTTCTGTCGCTTGCGCGCGCGACGCGGTGCAGTCATCAGCCAAACCGAAGTCGGTGACGTATATCACGTTGCCGTTCGTGCCACAGCCAAGTAGAAAGTTTGCAGGTTTGATGTCGCGGTGGATGGTGGCATGCGAGTGTAGCTGCTCAAGGCGGGCCAGTATTTGATCCGCGATCATCAGAGTGGTTTTGAGGGTGAAGCGATGTCCGCAATATGCGAAGAGGTCTTCCAGAGAGGGCCCAAGCAACTCGAAAGCCAGGACTCGGAAGTCGTCATGCCGGCCGAACCAGTACACGTCTGGGAAACCAGTGGCATCTTGGAAGGCCTCGTATCTCCGAGCCTCGTCTTCGAGAAATGATGGATCCACGGAATGATGTTCTAGCTTCAGCGCCAACACCCCGCTGCTCAATACATCGTTTGCTATTGAAGGTAAGCGGATGGTTCAGAATCACACGACGCGGACATACCTAGATACACAACGCCGAAGCCACCCTTGCCGAGCCTCTCAACTAATGTGTATCTTCCGTTAATCGGTCTGTCCCGCAGTTTCTGGAAGAAGGGCTCCATAGGCATGTAGACATATCCTGAAAGAACAGAGAAGTTGATGAGCGCTACTCTCAAGCGACGGCAGTTGGCAATAGCTGCTCCAAAGCGGGACGCGGCGATACCCGACTCCACACGGACCGGTAAACCTCACCCCCGCGGACGTGGTCTATGGCCATTGGCTTGGATCCATTCTGTCCTTTAGGCAACCATGAGTCACTTCGCGCCTGGTGCGGAGGAGCTGCGCTAAGCGAAACCCCTCATGTCGCAGGCGCATACAGCAGCGTCGCGGCGCGATCCAGCCTCCAGCGACATATCTCGCCTCGTTCCTCTAACCTACACAGCGCCCATGTTCGTGCAGGAAGAGCAGCGTCAGCGAAAGCGAGGATATGATCAACTCGCCAGCGAAAAGGCTTCCAAACTCGTCAGTGCGAAAAGGCAGAAGAGGGGCCACCACAACTATCCTCCTGAGATCTGGGACAGTCTGTCCAAGATCACTCTCACGCGCAAATCACTGAAAGAGTTTGATCGTCGAAGGCGAGAGCAAAGGCATTGGCCGGCCGTCAGAAGCCAGACTGTTACACGGCGGAAACTGCGATCGGATACACAACGGCTTCGGACCTTCGCTAGAAACGGTGGTCCTGATCTCAGCCAGCTTCGAGGGGTGAGTGTCCAACAATGATCGAGGGAGGACGGCGCTGAAGCTATGTGCAGTACGCCGAAGCGTCGAATCGGCTCGAATGTTGACAAGGGATCAATAAAGCTTTGAGCGGAAGGGACGCTGCAGCTTGATGGAGCCAGAGTAGAAGTAATGAGGTCAAGCTGATGCAGCCGATCAGTGCCTCTACAGAGGACCCCTACCAAAGTATGTCTGTAAGACCGCATATGCTATTCGGAGGTCGCATTCGATAGTAGGTTAGCTAATGAATACATAGTCTGCCTATGTCGTCGTCTAAGCCTGTGTGCACTTAGTCCGACAGTCTCTCCGTTGGAAACGACATGTTCTCACTTAAGACGAGAATTTGGGGCAGATTATTGTGCTGACATCATCGTGTAACGCGCAATAATCCAACAGGGCACTATTCTTTCTTACGGCAAGCGCGGCGGAAGACGTGTGGCGTGTATTGGCGTATAGTGGCGCAATTCTGGCTGCTTCTACCAGCTTCGATTGCCACGTGGAGATGCTACTCTTGGCAGACCTCCTAGCGTTAGAGAAGATTGATATATCCGGGTTATGAGAACAATGATCATAGAATATAACACTTCTGCACAGCAACGAGGTCAGTACTGGATGAGTCTGCTTTGGAGGCAACCATATCATACTAATCCCATTAGTTCCTTCTACGATGGATGTCTATGAACAAACCATGGTGACGCGCTCTGGCATCGGCTTCCGGGTGTTGGCTTTGGACGGGACAGGGCAAAATTATGCTGGCCTCAGTGCGCGTAATCCCACAGTACGAAGGACTGTGGAGACGCTTTGCAACCAACCCCAGGTGGATTCGGAGGCCGACGCCATGGTACTCTGTATCATGGGATTGGTCATTCGCCCTTCGAAGAGCACAGTGATATATGTACAACTATGCCGCACACAATGTGGTGGTACTCATGCTGGACCTCGAACGATTGGGTCCAGCGGTCAGTGCGTACGACTTCGCGCGGAACCAAGGCTTCCACGACTATCAGCTGTTCAGAGGAGAGCATCTCTACTACAGACGTATCCCTGAAGAGGCTGTTCTAGCTCTTATTCCTGCATCTTCTCCGCAAGAAGTCAAGCCTGTATGCACGGGAGCAGTGTCTGCACGTAGTGACCTCTGGATGGCAGCAGAATCACTCTACCGTCAACGCCTAACACTAGACGGCGATTGGCGGTACATACAAGCTATGCGGGAGTGGCTGCATGACCACCGTAGCGACCAGTTATGACTACTCGGCGCCCATATCCGAGGATCGCTTTATCGGCTCAAAGTATTACGAGACCAAATTACTCGCTCTTTTCACACGCGCGGCTCGCGACTTGACCGAGACTTTTCGGATACCGAACAGCACGGCACTGACCACCAACCCAGCCATTCTTGCCACGGAGCTGCGCAATCCATCCACCAACGCTGCTTTCTACGTCACAAGCCACGCCTCTTCACCTTCTGCCACATTTGAGTCCTTTAAGATGCACGTCAATACTACTGAAGGTCATTCCACGATCCCCAGAAGGCTGGATCGATCATTCTGAACGGGCATCAGTCCAAGATCATCGCCACAGACTTCTCCATGGGTCAGGCGAACCTAGTCTATTCGACAGCGGAGATTCTGTCATACATTGTCACGAACGGCGAACCGACAGTTTTCCTATGGGTGCCCACGGGAGAAAGCGCCGAGTTCTATCTGACCGGGTCGAGAGCCGCCCCGTCCCGCGCGGACGGTCCTCTGCCAATTCCTCGATCTACGAGGCCAAGGACAGCGTCATCGTCGGGGTCACGAATGTGGAGAGCTCCTCTGTGTTTCAATTCACAAGCAAGTCGTCGAGTATCCGAAGCGGTCACGGAGGGCGGAGCAACTCACAAATCCGCGTAGTGCTAATGGACCGCCCGACCGCTTATCTATCGTGGGTGCCGACTCTGACTAACAACCCTATGGCGCTCGCCAACGACTCAGGTGTGTGCATTCCTTTCGCCTGACAAAGAAGTGTTTCATGCTGACATAAGCTGTAGTGTATGTTTACGGCCCGTATCTGACCCGCAGCGCCTCCTTGGACGGCGCAGTTCTCTGCCTGACTAGCGATACGAATCGGACCACAACTATCGAAGTCTACGCACCAAAGCAAGCGAGGTTGATCAGCTGGAACGGGGAAATTCTTCGCACGGTCCCCACTTCCTACGGCAGTCTCAAAGCTTCCATTGCTGCACCTCCGCAGATTACTCTACCGCAACTTACAGGCTGGAAGTCAGCCGACAATCTGGCCGAAAAAAGTCCCGGTTACGATGCTTCCGGCCCAGCTTCGGTATCGGCAGACCACATGAATATCACTAATCCAACCAAGCCCACGACGTTACCCGTCCTCTACGCCGATGAGTACGGCTTCCACACTGGCCCGTTCTTATGGCGCGGGCTTTTCCAGGGCAACGCCACCGGGGCCAATATGAGCGTTTAAGGCGGCTTAGCCTTTGGCTGGAGCGCCTGGCTCAACGGCGACTTCATTGGCTCCTTCCTCGGCAGTTCCGCTCTGGACACAGGGAATCTAACCCTGTCCTTCGCCAATGCGACCCTGAAGGCGACAGGCGACAACATCCTCCTCATCGTCCAGGGCAACACCGGTCACGACGAACAGCCTGACTACCTCAGCCCCCGCGGCATCCTCAAGGCCGCCCTTCTCGGCGGCACCGGCTTCTCCTCCTGGAAGCTTGCCGGCAATGCTGGTGGCGAACACATCTCGTGGACCATCCTTCGGCTACCACTGTTTTGATATGCGGAGCATATCGAGGTTCTGTAGATATCAAGTGTTTAAGCCAATGTGTCCCAAGCATGTCTCCGCAGCAGGCAATGACACAATCCGGCCTAATTTCATGCAGAAGCTCTTTGACTAAATCGTGACATGGTTTGAGGCTCTGACTGAGCTTCATCTTCAGCATCAGTACTCTCCGGAGCGGCAACATAATGTGGATGAATCAGGGTTCTCTGTTGAAGAGTCACAGACAACAAGGGCGCTGGTCAATGTTCGGGAGAATACAAGCTGGAGGGTGATCAATGGTCGTCAAGAGTGGATCACTGCTATTGAGCGTGCAAGTGCTTCGGGGTTGGCTTTGCCGCCTCTGCGAAGTATCACGTGTACAAGATGGTGAGTGTGGAATACTTGAGTTGCTGGGGACCCCTGGACCGAGCTCCGCGTGAGCTTCGCGATGATGAGTCGTATGTCCACCTGGCATTGTCAAAGCGCCCGTTGAACCACTAATTGCGTCCCGTGCAGAACGCTGTTCACGTAAGTATTTGATGCGGCGTCCATGGTCTCCTTCAGCCTCTTGGTAACCCGCAAGCGCCCGCAAATACCTCCCGTCTTCCTCCTGCATCTTGCCTTGACCGGAGTAGAGGCTCACGAGATTATTGACGGTGGAGGACGTCGACATGTGCTTTGGGCCTCACCGCCTCCTCCTTCCTTCGCAACGCCCGTAACGAACCGCCCCCAGTCCCCCTCCGCCCTCGCACTCTTCGCCGTCGATGGGTCCGCCTCATGTCGGAATGATTCCAGAAAGATGTCCTCCGGATCAAGGAAGGCGAAGAAGCTGAGCAGTCGCACCGCCACTGGACACTGCTTCGCGATCGTCGCGTACGACACTGGTGGATCTGCTGCTTCGCTTTCCGTCCCAGCAGCGCCTTCCGTCGTCGTCGGTATTCGGGCAAGTATTCGGCGACGTTCGAGCGGATACGTGACGTCGCCGCCACATAGGCGCCCGCGAGTGTCACCGCCAACGCTAAGTAATCGAGCTCGGCCACGATCAGGGCCGTCTCCTCACGGACGGCTCCCGCCGCATTGCCGAGCTTGCTGCAGCGCATGAACATGTCCACAGCCTCCGCGGCCGCGAGCCTCCCCACCTCTATCGCTGCACGCATCCGGTAGGCAGCGTCGCAAGTCGATGAAGTAGGTTTCGCTCTCGTCGTCCAGGCTGTACTTCGAACCACGTCTTGACCGCAGTTATAATCCGATCAATGTCAAGACGGTCGGAAGTAACACCCTGCTCATGGCCAGACAGCAGGCGATCGATCTGGACGTAGTCTCGTTCAAGCGACTCCCGCAGCCTCGCATCCACCCAGAACACTGCATTGTACTCTGTCTGGTGCGTCTGAATGTATATCAGGATCAGCTGCGACTTTCCCGCTCCTCCCAAGCTGACCAGCACGACGATACTGGTGTGAATCCTGCGGCCGGCACGCGCCTCGTGCAGCCTGTCCTCGACTTGCTGCTGCAACTGTCGACGCACGACATAGCTGGCCACCGGCTGGAGCGACGTGTGCGAGTATGTGCCGGCGTAGTCAGGCCGTGTGGCCACTTTCGAGTCTGGTCACGGCTCGAGTCAGATGTGTTGTGCACAAGCATGCCTCGCTCTTACTGACTGATCGTCAACCCGCCGAACAGTTTACCCAAGATGTTGGTGCCGCCGCTGATGTCCAGGTCGGAGTATTGATTGAAACGATGCATCGGCACAGCGGATAGCATCGTCGGCGAATGCGATCGGGACATGAGCGAGTGAGGTACAAGTGCGTATAGTCTCAAAATGGTCGCTTTCGAGGCACGTCAAGCTCGTACACCCTGTGCAGAGCTGTCTTGGAGATCTGCGAGCTCAGCACCCTCAGCGCGCCTACAATCGTGTTCGCAGCTGCATCATTGGCCTACGAAGTGACAGGAGATGATGGGCTTTGGCATGGCGATCCACACCATCTCCGCGCGAGCGACGGCACTAACGCTTGGCAATGAAGGTCCTACTGGTTTGCTCCGTTGCAGTTGACTTTTCTAGCGATCTATGCGATACTACCGTAATTACAGTCTACGTCTACGGAATGCATAGTTTCATTCGGACTGCTTAGAACGTATTCTGTCGCTCCAGTGGACTGATTATGACTGTGTCTCTCCCATCCACCACCACCCTTATCGCGGTAGAATAGTATTGCGGTGCAATTCTCATTAGGTGTTTCGCCTAGCTTGCCGAAGCGCAATATCTCGCTCTCAGTTTGCCGAAGTGCTCAATCCCAAGCACGGTACCTTGGCCGCTCCAAAGTCACCCGTCCTACCACCGTCCTACCACCGTCAAATCCCTCTGGGTGCCTAGCTTCGGCTTTGGAGAAATCGGGTACGAAGGCCAGAACGCTGTATCATCCTCTCTCTGGTGTCGCCCTGGAGATGTCAGTGCCTTGTGACATACGTTGACTCTTTCCAGGTGTAAAATCCTCCATACCAGGAGCCGACTGCAACGCAGGCGTGGTTATGTGGGTCATTGGGAAAATTCAATCACAGGCGATTCCGTTGCACGCAAGCCTGAACGCCATCAGTCGCTTTTTCTCACATCCATGGATCGAAGAGCTTCACCTCTATGTACTTGCAGCCGTTGGCAAAGTCTGACCGACAGTGTTATCAGCTGTAGCAGTGCGGCGATGATGGTAAGGATGTTGGCCGCCAAGGCTAGTCGAGACGAAGAATCACTAACGACAATGACTTCGGTGGGGTTCATGGCTAGGCTCTGCGAGTACATCGAGCAATAGCGAATGCTGAAACGGCAACAAAATGCATGAGGTTCGCTCATCTCAACTGTTATGTGGCAGACAATGATATCAAGTAGCTTTCTCTTCGTTGCACACGGACAAACTGGATGCCTACCAGAGTGGCACAATGTTGAACAGCATCGTGGTCCATGCCCGTAGCACAGCAGATCCTTTGAGAAGTCCAAGGTCGCACCAAATAATTCTTCTTGTTCGTGTATGACAGAAACAAGGTGCGAATGCGAACTCTGTGATACTTGCGTCTCAAGTGCAAACTGTCGAGTCTTGAGCCGTAAGTAAGCCGCGCAATAGCTCTTACGCCTACGCTCCGTTGTGCCGACCGAACGGAGATGATGTTTCTCACATCCTTTGGAAAGCGCTCGCGAGTCATGCGTTATTGCATGGGGGAAACGTTGTTGAAGAAGAGTAATGTGACCGCACGAAGCCGTAAGTGGCAGCTGCGCATAGCAGTATACTGGCTGGTATGTCGTGCCACAGTAAAAGTTGTTGATCCAGCCTCATCACGCTAATTCGATCGAAGCATGTTGATCGGCACAGCTGATCTCATGCCCGATGCTTTGGTGGGGTGACCAGTAGCGCCGCCCAATACAACTGTGTCACAATGCAAACAACCAACGCCAATGCAACTCAACATTGCACGACCTCATATGTGTTGCGTCCAGCGCTGGTTGGCGCCATCGGCAACCCGGCAAGCGGATGTTGTACAGTCAAGCTAGGGATTGCCGAACTAACTCCTGATCCGCTCGGTGTACGCATAATCGGGCCTTGGCTGAGTACCGCCGAGCAGACTGCACTTTGTCCAATCTCCAGACATCTCCTCCCGGACGTTTTCTAACGCGATCTCTCCGTCAACCAGGTACAAGAACTCTGCTGAAGGCACAATGTGAGGGGTTAGATCGCGGCGAACCCTTTCTTCATTGCGCTTGCTCGCTCGTTGGAAAATCTCGATATAAATCTTCTCGGAGCACGAGTTATAGGTCGGAGCGAGCTCGTCCAGACTCAATAAAGCTTGGTAGCGCCAGTCATCCTGGAGATCTCTGTGCACTGGGCAGGTTTTGCCCTGCTTCGCGCAGGCAGAACTTGGCCTGTGCAGCGTGCCGCCGTTACGGCCCGGCTTTGTGACGTCGGGTTTCGGGTTGTTGTCATGCGTGCAACGCAGACGGGGCAGACCTCGATCCGGCCTGGCGCTGTCGTGTCGGGCTTAGCGTGACGAACTCCCCTGCACTGAAGCGGCGCCAGCCCTACGGCTCAGTGGGACCAAGACGTACACGGTGTGCATGGTCCATATACCCCTACAAGATTAAGCTCGCAAAGACTAGACATTCCACCACTTGTCGCGTAGCTTGAGACAAGGACATGCAATCTACTTTTCGCGACACTGTCGCGCTGCTGTCATTGTGGCTCGCACGCGCGGCAAGATCAAAGAAACGCACGTAACATGTGAATCGAGCCTTGTGACCGGCTCTTAACCATAAGACCCTTCTACTCACCGAAGTCGGTCCCGC
>JAVRRR010000162.1:20049-30540 GCA_035927975.1 Rachicladosporium monterosium | reverse complement strand
GCGAGTTCCGATATATGATTGTGAATGTCCACGGGTGTGCTCAGAATTCGGTAACAAGGTAAATTGGCGATTGATTGGCAATCGGGCAGCCTGCGATTAGCCGATTGAGATCAAACTGCGAGAAGGAGTACCACGCAAACGCTGCAATTATATTGGCACGATGCCTTTCCAAATGAAACCACGCTGGCGTCGACCCGACCGACACGTCGAGTAGTAGTGGCTCGCTCCACTCACAGTCGACATCACGACAACGAAGTTCGAGAGCAAGTAGCACTTACGCTTTGCTATGTCTTTCTTCTGTATACGGTCCTCTTGACATGGGAGGATGCACATCCGGCACCGGACGACTTTCACATCACACACCTGGCGTGCGAAGGGAATACGTGCCCAAGACGTCCCCATCGCTGGCCTCCACTGACCAGTTCCCCAAGCCCCAGGGCTAGGTCATGCCTTCGATATCCCCAAAACGGCTGCGCTGTCGGATACCTGCAGTGACTGTGCGCTCCCTCCCGAAGCTCGGACGGTCCGTCGAACAGACGGCGGGACGCTGGTGAGTGATGCAATCCTGTTGAAAGGAGCAATACCTCGACGGTTTGGGCCTGCAGTCTTCCGTCCCCATACCGAAATGCTTCGTTGTACCTCTCAACCGCTCCATGGACAGGGGCATCAACATAGCCCCAGCAGCCGCGTCCGCTTCCGTGAGACCAAGTGAATGGCGCCGAACACTCGTGCAGACGCTGGTATGCTTGAGGTCTGTACTCAGCCGCGGAGAAGCATTTCGCGTTGCGTAAGTCTCAGTACTTGATGCCCAGTCTGAGTCGTGTCAAAAAGCCTTAAGCCGACTGCACCTCGTTGTCTCCTCATATAGCCATCTCCTCTACCCTCAAAGACCAGCAGATTGGCTCACCAGGTCCCGACGAGGTGTTCGACAACGGTGATGAAGACGGCAGTGTCGGGTGCATCCACGAACAATTCCCGGCACGACCCGAACGGGAGTGCCTGCTCGGCTCACCTTCCTCGTAGAATTACCTTACAGCGAATAGTCATCCCGCATCCTCAAGAGCCCCGCCAAAAAGTGCAAGCCATTGAAGAAACATAAATCGATTCACCATGGCGGAACAAGCTGAAAGGGTCGTGCCACTTACCGACCCGCCAGCAGAGGACGAGAAAGGGCCGTCGAAGAGCGCATTGAAGAAGGCGGCCAAGGATAAGGAGAAGGCAGAGAAAGCAGCAAAGCGCCAGGCGGCCGAAGAAGCCCAGAAGAAGGAGGCAGAGTCAAGCGATATATCGAAGAATGATTATGGCGAGCTTCCAACGGACGGAGCGTGGCCGTCCGATTTCCCCAGCAAAGACGAAGTGCCGCGGGTGCAATTGCCGCGGCTCGAAGAGTATCTCGCTGAGATCGCAAGCAAGGCGGAAACACCGGGAGGTCCACACGTCGTCTTCAGGGCTTCCGTCGAGAATGCACGGAGTCAGTCTGCGAAGCTGGCGTTTCTCGTCTTCAGCAGAGGCGGCGCAAGCATACAGGCCGTCGTGGCCGCTAGCGACGAGCTCAGCAGGCAGATGGTCAAGTTCTGCTCCAGCGTGCCCGCGGAGAGCTACGTCTTGGTGCACGGCCTTGTGAAGGAGCCGAAAGAGCCTGTCAAGAGTACCACTATCCAGATGCTTGAGGTGCACGTCAAGAAGCTGTTTGTGGAGGGCAAGGCTGAGGCGCAATTACCGATGCAGGTCGCTGATGCGGAGCGACCGATACCCGTTGAGGGTGAGGAGGAGGCGGTCGATGGCAGACCGATCGTCACACTCAGCACGCGACTCAACAACCGAGTCATCGACCTACGAGCGAAGCACAATCACGCCATCTTCACAATCAAGGACGGCGTGGTAGCACTCTTCGAAGAGTTTCTGCGGAGCCAGGGCTTCAGAGGCATACAAACACCTCGTCTACTGGGTGCGGCATCAGAAGGTGGCGCAAACGTCTTTGAGGTCAAGTATTTCGCCACCAAGGCGTTCCTCGCCCAGTCGCCACAGCTATACAAGCAGATGCTGATTGCAGCCCGATTCGAAAAGGTGTTCGAGGTCGGTCCGGTCTTCCGCGCAGAGAACAGTAACACCGCGAGACATTTGACTGAGTTCACGGGCCTCGATATGGAAATGGAGTTCGAAGAGAATTACCACGAGGTCGTGTCTCTGCTTGAGGAGCTCATGCTCTTCATCTTCAACGGCCTCAAAGAGCGCTACAAGCGCGAGACCGACCTAGTCCGCAGCATCTACCATGTCGAGGACTTCAAGCTCCCGTCCGCAGGCTCCGTACCGCGTCTCCCATTCTCCGAAGGCATCAAGATGCTCCGCGAAGCCGGCGAAGAACTCGGCGATTTCGACGACCTCTCCACACCACAGGAGAAGCGCCTAGGCGCCCTCGTACTCGAGAAGTACGGCTCAGACTTCTACGTCCTCGACGAGTTCCCCCTAGCCATCCGACCATTCTACACCATGCCCACCGCCTCCACGCGAGCGTCCTACAACCACGACAAGCCGAATGTGGGCTACAGCAACTCCTACGACTTCTTCATGCGCGGACAGGAGATCATGTCCGGTGCACAGCGCATACACAACGCCGCATACTTGGAGAAGCGCATGAAGGAGCATGATACACCGGTGGATCCTAATGGCGAGGGACTGAGGGACTACGTGGCGGCTTTCCGTGCCGGCGCGCCGAAGCATGCGGGAGGTGGCATTGGATTGGAGAGGATTGTGATGTTGTGGTTAGGGCTGCCAAACGTGCGGTTGGCAAGTCTGTTTCCGAGGGATCCCGGGAGGTTGGCGCCTTGATGTGGTGGAAGGCGAGGTGGTGGGTATGGGAACCGGCCAGGGCACGACACCATACGATGCACAGGCTTCGGTTCAGTGCCTGAGCGATGGCGGTCTTCGACACGCCATTCTAGTGCGCCGAAAATTGTTGAAAGGGCACGGCAGGACTGTGCGGCTTCGCCAATGCATTATACTTGCTCTGACAGTCGTCACAGACAATAGGACGCCGTACAACAACACCTCCTCCATCGTCGACTGCCAATTCCTCCGAGTCTTCGCATCGCTTAGCACCAATGTCTCGGCCTACGTCTCGGCGTTTGCGGCCGTATAGGAGCATACCGTGGCGTAGCATCAGACGCCGACCGGGTAGTCTGGAAGCTCTCGCTGCGAATCCTCCCCAGACTTCTCACATCTTGGCTCTCCACATATCCCCGCGAAAACCCCGGCTTTAATTTCTACTCCACAAAAGTAAGAGCTTGATGCAGCGCGAGTCAACACGGACTGCTCCCGCACGGCTCTGATTGATGGACTATGCCAGCTCTATCGCGACTTCATGCGGTGCTACCGGTGCAGCCATCATCGTCGCATCAGCCGCGCATGACTGATGCTGTCGACTCCAAATGTCTCATCTTCTTCCCCGCACCATAGCTTTCGGCAAAACCGGTGCAATAAGTCCCGCTGCCACGCTGTTGAGCCTGTTGTCCAGTATGGCTGGTCGCAGCGATGTAGGTTAGGTATAAGAACGAAGGCCGCCATGCCCTTATCTTGGCCGAGGTGAGGACGGCTCGACCTTCTCTTCCACACCCCCATCAATTCCCTACTCTCTCTACCATCCTCGCTTCGAGGCAGCCCGCAGCCGGACGCGCAGCACCATGGCCCACGCCCACGAAATCAACGCCGACGTCAAGGGCTACGACGACAGGCTCGAGTATGGCCACAAACCCATCGACAACTCCGACCAGTCCTCCGGAGAAGAACTGGCCACATTGGACAAAGGCTTCACGGATGTCATCTCCCAAGTTTCACCCGAAGAGGAACGGCGGATCCTGAAAAAAGTCGATTTCCGTCTGGTGCCCGTCTTGAGTCTGCTCTACCTGGTCGCGTTCATCGATCGCAGCAACATCGGTACGTCGTTCATCTGTCACGTTGTGGTGGCATTGCCTGCCGTGGACACGTTCTGAAAAGGGTTGTTGCAGGAAACGCCAAGATTGCAGGCCTGAGCACGGACCTCAAGCTCTCGGGCCTCCAGTACAACACGGCGGTGACGATGTTTTTCGTTAGCTACGGCTTCTTCGAGGTCCCCAGCAATATCGTGCTCAAGCTCATGAGGCCGAGTCGGTGGATCGCCATTTTGATGTAAGTTCACCACCCGACGCCGGGGCCCCCCCTTTCCCCCCCCAAACCCCCATCCCCCTCGGCACTCACAATGCCACCTTGCTGACCCTGTATGCTTACGTAGGTTCTGCTGGGGCGTCGTTATGACCCTCATGAGCATTGTCAAAAGCCGGGAGGGCCTGTACGCGGCCCGATTTTGTCTCGGAATCGCTGAGGTATACCACTCCGCCCCCCTCCCTACTCACGCCTGTCACTGACATGACCTCTACAGAGCGGCTTCTTCCCTGCTGCCACATTTCTGCTTACGGTTTGGTATCGTCGCTACGAGGTGCAGAAGCGCATGGCCGTCTTCTACACCGCCGCCTCCCTCTCCGGGGCCTTTTCCGGCCTCCTGGCGTACGGAATCGAGAATATGGCCGGGATCGACGGTCTCGGGGGCTGGCGCTGGATCTTCATGCTCGAGGGCCTCGTGCCCGTCGCCCTGTCGTTGGTCATCTGGAAGTTGTTGCCAGATAGTCCGGAGACTGCGAGTTTTCTGACTAAGCATGAAAAGGAATTTATCATTAATCGCTTGGCGTTGGAGACTGGCTCTGGGCATGGGAGGGTGACGAACGCGGATAAGATCAATATGAAGTTGATCCTTGCTGCGTTCAAGGAGTGGAGGATTTATGGGGCATGGGTGATGTTTTGGGTACGTTTCCGTCGCTACTGGAATTTTTAGCAAATTTCGTCACGTGACTGACGAGCCTGTACAGGGAAACACCATTGGTACTTACGGCTTCACCGCGACTGTGCCCAGTGTCATTGAGGAGCTCGGCTACTCTGCTGCTGATGCTCAGCTGCTTACCATCCCGATATGGTGAGTTTCAGGGATGAAAATGTCGGTCAGACTTCTTCAGCTAACATCTTGGCAGTATGTATTGCCTCCCTCGCCCCTCCAACGCCTACAGCAAGATTGGTGCCGCGTGCTCGGGTCCCAGAGCACGGAACGCCGTCGCTGCTCCATCTCAATTCCGGTTTCGTCCCAACACGGATGATTTGCTAACACTCTCCGGGTAGACGTCTTCGCCATGATCATGGTCCTCATCTTCGCCTTCTGGTCCGAGCACGTACAGCAGCGGTCTCCATTCATCATGGCAGGCTTCTCCATTGCGGCGATAGGCTTCATCGGGCAACTAGTGATCCCGCATCCCGGTCTGCCGGGCTTGACATACGGATTCCTGTTCCCGGTTGCAGCTGGTCTTTATTGTCCATTCATCCAGATCGTCTGCTGGATCGGTAAGCCGCTCTTCGCCGCCGCATCTCACAGAATGCTCACTGATGGGTGTCTCAGGCAACAACCTCGCCCCTTCGTCGAAGCGTGCCGTCGGCATGGCTCTCCTGATCTCCGTTGGGAACTTCGGCGGTATCGCAGGTAGCAACGTAAGTCATCCAGCCCAACAGTTATTCACAAAATTCAAGAGACCGAATATCCGCTCACCTTGCGCAGATCTTCTTGGCTTCCGAAAAACCGAAATACCCAACAGGTTTCGGCACCGGCCTCGGGATATCCATCGCCGCGATCCTCATGGCGATTGTGCTGCGCATCTCGTGCCAGCGCGAAAACAAGAGGCGGCGGGACATGATTGAGCAGGAAGGAGAGGACGCTATCCGGGCGAGGTACGGGGAGCAGCAGTTGTTGGAGATGGGCGACAAGAGCCCGTTCTTCATCTACACGCTCTGAGATGGTACTACGAAGGGAAGGCTGTTATGAAATGCCAAAGTCGCTTGCGGTTGCTTCGAATCTCGAGAAGAGCTCAGCGGTAGTCGCGCTTCGATGCTTAGAGTCATTTGCCTCATGCAGTTGCTCGAGAGCTCTCTGTGCATGCCCTCGCGTGCCACAAGCTCACATGGTCTCGTCTAGCTGCATGTCGTGCCGTGGTGTCGTGCAGCCGCTTCCTCGTGGTCCGTTCCAGCTCGTCCGCTGGATGCTCCTTTGGAGTCTCCTTGGCCACACTGCATGGAGTCATCACTGCTCAGATGATGGGTAAGTGCTCTGTATTAGTGTGATTGTCTTATCTCGCCCACGAGAAGGCAAAGTCCAGGCCCTGAGGAATTTGTGGGCCGAAGCGTGCCTCCTCCAGTCATCATGACCACCACGCGGACGACGACATGCACTCTCATCCAGCTGACCGCGCCCCATGGCAAGACATTCGTAGAACCGCGGTGAGCGATATTATTCTCTTCTACTATCATTTCCTTGGCCCCGTCATCCCCATCCAAAACAGGGCGCAGCTGCATTCCTGCGACATCAGACGGCCACCACTGGCGGACCCAACCCAACCCATATTATTGACGGCCTCATGCTCGGTCTACTACTACACCGTGGGATATCACGATAGAGACATATAGCTCGCTGGCGAGCCTACACTGCTGTTCGCATTTACAATACTCAGATCATGGATCTGGGCCAGCCTCAGCAAGACGGTCATGGCGACCCACTGCCCAACACAGCAGAAGCAGCCGAGACGAGCAACGACGGAGGCGCGAAGAAGCGCGTAGATTGGAAGAGCATGCTAGGCAACCGCAACACCCGCAACGGACACCCGAGCAACAGGACCTCCATGTCCGACCTCTCGCAGGGCGTCGGCAAGAAGCGGATGCGATGGACGATGGGCATGCTCAACGACGACGAGACGGACGAGGTGCCCGGCTCTGTCCTGCTGCTCTCCAAAGTCTCCGAGTACAACGAACCCTTGGGCTTGCGGAACGCACCAGCACGCACTTCGGCTTCGTCACTGCCATCTCAAATCGCTACGTCCCGGGCCAGCTCGATAAGACGCTGGAGAGCGCCGGTGCCGGAGAAGAAGCGCACGGCAGACGGGAAGTTCGTGCTCGAGCCTCAGCCGGATGACTCGGCCAACGATCCCTTGAATTGGGAGGCCTGGCGCCGTGACCTTGCGTTGTTGTCTTTGGGTTTCTACTGCATGATTGGCGGAGGTATCACGCCCATCCTCGCTGCCGGCTTCAAAGAGGTCGCGGCAGACTACAGTGTATCCGTGCCTCGCGTGGCCCTTACCACCGGCTTGTACATGATGGGTCTGGGTGTCGGGTCTGTGGTGCTTTCGCCAACGGCCATACTTTTCGGCAAGAGACCGGTGTATTTGGTCGCGGCGATATGCTTCGTCCTCACATCACTCTGGTGCGCTTTGTCGCCTAACTTTGCCAGTCTAGTCACGGCTCGGGTGTTCCAGGGCATAGCTGTGTCTTCTGTAGAATGCCTGCCATCTGCCACGGTGGCCGAGATCTACTTCTTACATGAGAAGGCTTACCGACTAGGCATCTACACGCTCTTACTCCTTGGCGGCAAGAACCTAGTCCCGCTTGTGAGTGCAGCGATCATCCAGAGCCTGCATTGGCGGTGGGTATTCTACATCGTGGCCATGGTCGTCGAATTCGGATTATGCTTGCTGTTCTTCTTCGTACCGGAGACCTTCTGGGATAGGACCCCGATACCTCATAGGCAGTCGAAGAGGAAGCATAGCTTGCCTGGCATCTTCAAGGTACAGTCGAGGAACTTGAGTCCCGGAGCAAGGCGGAAGAGTGTACCGACGGATCGGGAGAAGGCTGTGGACCAGACGGATGAGATTGCGACGGCAACGGCAACGCATCGGCATGCTCACTTCCAGGCCGAGGGAGAAAAGGAAGTGCAGGAGCCGGGAGACCAAGAGAGCACGCCTGAAAAGAATGACCTGTATCGCACGCGAAGTGTTACATCCTCTCATGCCGACCAACCGCCTACACCGGCTACGACACACTCGATTCGGCACGCAGACGCCGCCTACTTCAACGCCCACGACATGCATCCCTCGGCTCTGGAAGCCCAATCGCCATCCCTAACCTCGCCCGTCTCACACCAAGCCTCAGCCGGCATCGACACCTTCGCCAGCAAGCCACCCAACCCCTACGTACAACGCTACGGCGGCGCGCCCCCCAAAACCTACCTCCAACAGCTAAAACCCTGGTCCGGCCGCCTGTCCCACGACAACTGGTTCCGCGTCGCCCTCCGCCCCTTCATCCTCTTCGCGTACCCAGCCATCCTCTGGAGCGCACTCGTCTACTCCCTCTCCATCGGCTGGCTCATCGTGCTCTCCGAATCCATCGCAACCATCTACGAGAACCGCTCCACCTACAATTTCACCCCTCTCGGAGCCGGGCTGGTGTATATCTCCCCTTTTCTCGGCGGGGTCCTCGGCACGGTCGTTGCGGGCAAGGTCTCGGATATCGTTGTCCGTGCTCTCGCGCGCCGGAACGGTGGGATTTATGAGCCGGAGTTTCGGCTTGTGATGGCGATTCCCATTGCGATTTTCACGACGATTGGATTGATGGGCTACGGGTGGAGCGCGCAGGAGCGCGATTCGTGGATTGTGCCGACAGTGTTCTTCGGGTTTATCTCTTTTGGCTGCTCGCTTGGCTCCACGACTGCGATTACCTTTGCGGTTGATTCGTACCGGCAGTATGCTGGCGAGGCACTGGTCACTTTGAATTTCAGCAAGAATATCTTTCACGGGTTGGTGTTTAGTCTGTTCTTCAACCGCTGGTTGGAGGCCGATGGGAGTCGGACGGTGTTTGTTGCGATTGGAGGGATACAGATTGCTTGTCTTTTGAGTACGATTCGTAAGTCTCTTTGCCATCGCCTATACAATTTCGCTGTGGGTAGCATATCGAAGCTGACGTGTGCTAGCTATGTACATCTATGGCAAGAGGGCCCGTATGTGGACCGTGAGGAAGAATCTGATGGAGAAATTTTAAGGCTATTTGAGGACGGCGGACTGCCTACTCGGCGATCAAGCGAGGCGTTTTTGGCGTAAGGTGGAGATACCCTGGTTATGATGAAGGATGCAGCAATGATTCGGCGCATTGGTACGGTTGCATGCTGGACATTGAGCGTTACAGCCATCGCCGGCGGCGGAGGTCTTCAGCCTGGTGTCAAGACTTGTCATTGCTCTTTGCACTTCCCTCCTTGCTTTGTTCATTCTGTCTAATACCCACAATAGGTTTGTTCACCGATGGCGCTGCTTCGTAGCTTTCTTTGTCGGACAAATACAATTGATATTACAATGCTGACATAGTACGACAATGCGCTTTGTTCGACGACCGCCTTGTTCGATTCATACCATATCAGTGACTCCGGCATACTCAAAACTCGATCTTCCCTTGTCGAACCCACACAATCAACAAATCAACAATCACTGCACACTCGGAATTATCACAGATCACCAAACCCAACAAAGCACTAACCAACAACCACCCATCATGCTCAGCAACCTATCCTCCAGCACCAAGCCGACAGGCTTCTCCAGCCTCCCGGCCGAGCTCCGCAACCAAATCTACAGTCTCGCGCTCAACGACAGCCCGCCAATCCGCATCACCAACAGCACAAACGACACCACCGACCTCGCTCTCCTGCAGGCCTCCCCGCAGATCCGCAGCGAAGCAGGACCGATGCGCTGGAGCCGTGGCACTTTCCAGTTCGAACTAACCGCCCAGGACATCCTGCTTAACGCGCCCTTCGCCTCCCGCTGGCTCAGCGCCTTCGGCACGCACCGCATCCGCTACATCAAAGAACTCACCATCTCGCACGCAGACCGCTTCTCCGTCACGCTCGGCCACGAGATGCTGGCGAACCGCAAGCCGGCCCTCGTGCTCAAGCAGCTGACGATGGCGGGCGCGGACGACGCCGGGAACCTCCCAGGCAGCGCCTCCCGCCCTCTCAACCTGACCGAAATCCGCGCCTCCATCTCCTCCGCGCTAACCGCCATGTACTGCGACGCTGACCTCGACCTCGACCTAGCCTCCTACACCGAGCACAACCTCGTCTCCGGCCTGGCGCAATTCCTCCACTTCATCGATCAGCCGTACACCTCCTCCCTCCACCCGAAATACGAGTCCGCGCTGCATTTCATCACGGGCGGCACGCGCTTCTACGAGATGTGGCTCGGCGGGAAGTTCTTCTGTTACGGAATCGAGAGCGAGGTGCGGACTGAGGAGGCGAGGGTGGCGTGGGAGAGCAGCACGTTGGAGATTGATCCGGATCCGGTTACGTTGCGGGATGTGCGGATTGTGGGGAGTACGGAGAAGTGGCATGGGTGTGCGCCGATGAAGGGGCAGTGGTGGACGGAGTAAGGGGTTGACGTTTCGTCAGAGAAAGGTGGGAGGAGACTGTGAAGACTGTGAAGACTGACTGGCTTTTAGGAGTTTTGGGTATTATCTGAGGAGTTGGTAGGCGCAGGCGTTTTTGCTTGCAGTGTAATATGATTGGTTTTGTGACCATGTTTCTGACTTTCCCAATTTATAAGACTTGATAAC
>JAVRRR010000016.1:50923-61469 GCA_035927975.1 Rachicladosporium monterosium | reverse complement strand
CAACGGTACATACCTATCAAGGGCAAAGCTGGATTCACACACTCCCCACCGGTACGACCAGCCGCATGCCTCTTCATCACACATCCATCTCCTCTTCAGAAAATTGCAGGCCGCGCCTTTGTCGTATACTTCGGGTATCTCAAGCAGCAACTCATAACCATCCACACTACTCCCCGCCCCCCAAAAACGCCCTGCACCTCCCATACACCCTCCCCCGAGCCTTCCTCACCCCCACAACCCCCTCGCTAATTCCCAAACCCATGCCCCATAACCATAGGATTCCACTCCGCCCCCCCAAACAGATCCTGAATATTAATATTGATATTCCCCCCATAACCCCCCAACATCCCATCCTGCATCCACTCATTCCCATTCCCCTCCTGCCCGTCCAGCCCACCATTGAGCTGCGAAGCCATCTGCTGCTGCTGCTGATGCGCCGCCATCCGCGCATTACCCATCACCTGCCCACCATTGGTGAAGGGTAAGCCGGCAAAGCCACCACCGGCCATAGCGTGCGCTCGCTGTTGCTGCTGTTGCTGTTGCTGCCTCTGCTCGATGTAAGGCGGTAGGGCGAAATACTGGGCTTCGATGTTGTCTTCCCGCCCGCCAGACACGGGACGAGTCATCATCGGGTTTGTCGTCGCACCGGAAGTGTCCATATCCATGCCTATGCCATTGCCATTACCAAAAGCGAATACGTTATTGTTGTTGCTCTTAGCAGCAAACAACTGGTTATTCTCAAACGTCGTCAGCGGCTGGTTCGGGTACCCCAGCGGCTCGTCGGCGGTCGGGAACATCATCGCGGATAAATCGGGCAAAGCCGGGTTGGCGAAGGTCTGCGGCATGGTGTACTGCTGCATGCTATTGCTCATACTACTGCCGCTGCTCGCGCTCATGCCCGGCGAATCGTCCCACTGCCCAAAGGCATTCGCGTCGAAGCCTCCGCCGTTGGCCGCGGAAGTTTTCGGGCCCAGTGATGGCGCGCCGGAGCCTTGCGGCCAAGGCGCCTCTAGATTCGCCGAGCTGGTCGATTTGCTGATTGCGTGGACCTTCGAGCCGCTATGTTTGGGAAAGGTACTTGCTCTTTTTGCCTGACTGTGACCGGCGGGTGGGCCGCCGCTGGATCCCACGACAGAGACGTCTGGGTGACTGTGAGACGCTCGCGGTTCCGCGCGCTGCTTCATTGGCGCCGGACTTTGCTCCAGGGGCCGTTTCTTCGACAGATTTGGGTTCTGCTGGCCCTCCTGCATCCAGTCCGGCAGTCGCTGGAACACACCGTTGAGAGTAGCGGTGCAGCGGTCTGCGGCCATACTGCGCCGAGCCAGCGACGCTAAGACTCGTCTGCCTTCGAGAGCATCCTTCATGACGGCCTGTGTAGTCGCATTGTCCGGGTTCTCGGCGGCGAAGTACACTAATGACAAGATAGCGAAGAACGAGGTGTACATGATGAACCAGAAGGCGCCGTTCAGCAACCCCTTCTGCTTCATCTGCGTCACGATGTGTATGATGTTGCGCGAGACATTGACGTACGATGCCGCGCAGGCGTACGCTCGTTGGTCGACCGGGCTCGCGCGCTTATGCATCGCCACGTAATGCAAGAACGGCTTGTAGAGCATCACTTGGGCGTGCGCATACGACAGTCGCAGTAGCTGCTGTATGCGCGTGTAGCGCGGTGGTGCAGGGCAAGGGCTAAGTATGGCCGGCAGAGCGGTCTTCCATTGCTCCAGTTCACCTTCAATCTCTCTGATGACCGAGAACGGGACCGAGTACGACTTGTCCGGCAAGCTTTGCGAGGTCTTGATCGGGTAGACTTTCCGCACAATCTTGGAGATGAGCTGTACCAGCCGGGTGTGCGCGTTGAAAGCGGTCATCAGAGACACGGTGCCTTCGGGCATCGGCAAGATACCCTCTTCGGTGATGTACTCGTCGTCGACCTCGAGCGGGAAGTCCTGGTCAATGTCTTCGTCGCTGAGTGTCTGCGGCAATCCTAGCATGGCGCCAACATAGATGTCCATCTTGCGCACGATCCAGAAGACGCGCTTCCTGGTCTCGGCCTCGACAGGGTTCCAATTGCCGGCATATGTGCGATGCAGACCCATCCTCAGCGCGGAGCGAAGCGCAACACCGACGTAGGCGTAGCATTGCGACAGCTTGGCGGATGACTGAAGGAATAGTATCATGAACATAACAGCTTGGATTGACGTCAGGTCTCTGCAGTCCGCAATATCCATCATCTGCCGCGCGCACTTGAAGTGAGCGAAACCCTGCTGGATGCCGTTCTCGTAGTGCTGATCTTGATTAGTCTTCTCGTCCTTGCAGAACAAGTGGCCGAGCGCCATGACGGTGTGGAACAGTGGCAGAAACTTGTTGTCCTCGTTCGTGTAGTGCTCCGGCCCTTTACTGTAGAGGTCGTCGAAGGACTTCCAAAACGTGGGCTGATGCACGACACGAAGAAGCACGCTAGCGTCATCTACAGCAGCTCGGCATACTTCTCGCGCATACTCCTGAGGTGGCAAGTCAGTAGCACCGGCGGGCGACACGTCTCCGGAGGGCGATGCACCAGTTGACTTTGGTGACTCTAGGACTTGGGACATGGGTCGGGTCATCACGAACGGGGTGGCTTTCGTATCGGGACCCATCAGGTCGCCCAGCTGCTCGCGCATCCTACGCACGAAGCTCAAACCAGACGAATGCCCGTGGTAGTCCCAGTGGCCTCGTTCATCCATGTCCAGCTGCGCGACCGCGCGCACCATCGATTCTAGGTTAGTATCGGACTTGTTCTGCGTCTTTTCCAGTATATCGGGTCGCTGAGCTCGTGCAGCCGGCTCCGGCTTGGTTGCGGCGGTTGGGTTGCCGCGCCCAGGCGCACCGGGAATCCATCCTTGCTGCACAGCGGCGTCGATGCCAGGATCATTCAGGTCAAGGTTCGGTATCAGGATGTGCAGCAGCGTTTCGGCGCGATGCACCCGGTGCTCCAGGTTCTCTACGTACTGCGGCGCCGGGTTGCGTCGTCGGTTCGAAGGCTGATCGTAGGTGCAATCTGCGGAAACTGAACTCAGCTTCTGCACTCATACCGCACGCACGGGCCGCTGCCTCTTTCGACTGACTCACCGTAAGAATAGACGGTACAGTGAGTACACGGCTGCGTGCCATCGCACTTGATCTTCTTGCGCCGGCACTCATCGCAAGCTCGCGTTACCCTCCGACGCTTCTGCTGGTGTCCTTTGATCTTGATCCCGTTCTGCCCAGTGGCCCCAACTGTTCCGCCCAAGGGCGAGTGCGGCGATGTGTGTAGCTCCTGCTTCACGTCTTCATCCTCGTCCACGGAGATGCCGCCGTCGCTGACAGGGTCGTCGTACTGAGGCGAGGAAGCATCCATGCCCGATTCCATTGACTCCATCGAGGTACTCTTCCCACGTCCCAGCAAATGCTACGACTGCCCGCGCTCGAGATTGAGCTGTGGCCGATTGATCAATCGGTGGCCGATGAGCTGGGCGGGTCACATGTGAACGAACGGAAGAGGTCCAACTCCCAAGGGCTTGGCTCGCGCGAAGGAATGGCGATGTGGAGAAGTGGCGGCGGTACGATTGGAGTGGAGGTGTTGTATGAGTATGAGGTGAGTTTGGCCTGGTGCAGCAAGGAGGGAAGAAGTCAGGGCATCATCAAGACATCGTCACCAGCACTGGGGAAGCAAGACATGAAATTGTCACGATCGCTCTACAACATTCTGGCCTACCTACCTGTAAGTAAAGTACACGAAGGAATATTTCATGTACACAGCCTCGTGAGATCACCCTCAACAACGTCGCTCACAGATCGTAAACGCGTACATGTACTGCACATTATTGCAGGCATCCCGTCGCCTGGATGTCCCCCTCAGGCTCTAAAAGGTACAGAGTAAGGTAGCATCTCCCCAATGGCTTGGACTCTACCGGACCTGCTCGCATCCGGGCGTCGTCGTCATCAGCAACGTACGCTTCCATGTCCACATGCAGTCTCTCCTGCGCGGAGCTCCCAAAACCACTCATGCACCGCCCACCGGGCAGGAACCGCATCGATGTCACCTCGCCGCCCTCGCCCCTCCCCTCACGAGTCACACATGGACCCCCGATATCGCGGCCAAGCTAACCCCGTTAACTCCAGGCACGTCCGCCAGAAAAGACTCGTCACAAACCAAGGGACTGCAGCCAAGAAAGAGAAAAACCCCCCTCGGTTCCGGTCTCAGAGCAGAAGGTCACCGCACGCGGGTGCCACGCTGCCCGAATACTAGTACCACCCAAGCATCTTGGCGAGCCCAGCAATCGCCATTCAGCCGGGCCTGCTGCGCAAATTCAGTGCGACTGGTCAGTAAGACAGACTGACAATTGCAAATGGCGAAAAGATCGTCATTCGTATGTGAATGTGATTCGCGAATGGAAGGTGGAGTGGATCTCCGGCATTCACGCCAAGTGCCACGCTACTACTAGCAGGGGTCCAAAAGGCTTGTCTGCACCTGCACCTTCCTATCAGTTCGGTGCTATACGAAGGGGGACTACTGCCAAGCCTGCCATACCTGTACGGCCACGCACTTTCTCTTGAAAATGCGCGAATAATGGCGCCCTTGGCCACGTGGATTTGCGAGCAGATTCTGCGTTTATATGTGGAGTGTCCGCGGAGGGCTTATGAAGCAACACGTTGGGCTGAGATGCACCTTCGGCCGATGAGCTCGGCCGATCAGGAAAAAGTCGCCACTCTTGGGAGGTCGTCGGTGAAAGAGTCCTGCTCCGAAATGGTTCAACAGCATGCCGTATCTGACTACGCGTTCTCATACCCGATAATGCCTCTATCCCGTAGCAGAACGGGCCAATGATGAACCGCGCTACAGCCCATGATGTGGGTAGCCTGCCTTACCACCTTCACTCGGGAGAGCAGCGTGTCTGCCTCGCTCCGCTCTCACACATCAAGCAGCACACCACCCATCGTGTACAGCCCAGGCCTCGGGGGCCCAAACACCGGCTTCTTGTTCGCGTTCTGCTTCGACTCCAGCTCCTCCTCCTCCGTCAGAGGCGTGGCGCCGTACCCGTCTTCCTCATCGCCATGCAAGCTCCAGCCTTCGGCCTCATCTTCGACCTTTTGCTTGGCCAGCTCTACCGCGTCAGCTGTGCGTTTCTCCAGCTGTCGGTCGCGCGTAATTAAGTCAGCGACTGTGTCAAGTGGGATGGTTAGAAGTGGTGTCTGACTCACCACCTCCCCAACCCTCCTCTCCGCCTCATCGCTCCCTATCTCTGCAGCAGCTTTTACGGCAATCGCAAGCATAGCCTGCATCGTGTACACCGCATCATTTCCGGCATTGTGAAGACTCCACCCATCAATGTCGAAATGGTATAGAACTCTACCCAGCGAGGTGGCGTTATTGTCGCGGGTGTACGACTTGAACATCGTGGCCGTGTCGAGGACCTCGGCGAGGTTGGATCTGTTGAGTACCGAGAAGCCGATGCTGTGGAGGTAGGTGATGTCCTGGTTGATATCATGGCCGAGGAGTACAATGGTGCGCTTCTCTTCGGCGGTGGAGTCTGTATGGGTAGCATTACGCTTGCTGAAAGGCTGGTGGAAACACGACGTCAACATCGAAGGCAGGTCGTCCTTTGGCACGAACTCGCTCGTCCCGAATTCCGCTCTGAACTTGTCCGGGCACCCCTCCACGAACTCGTGATTGCGCAGGTTCTTGTACTCTGCGACGCGGAAATGGCGGCCACGGATGTGCTTGGACCAGTTCTCGCCGTTCGGACCGGTTGCTTCGCCGCGCAAGTCCCGTGTGTCCAGCGTGGCAACACCGACTTCAGTGATCGTCTTCGGGGACCTCTCGTAGGCTTCGACGTCGACGGCGATGATGACGACGTCCTGCTCGAGGGGCTGGGTTGCGGGACTATTCAGATCCGGGGGTGAGACCGCGAGGTTGGTCATGCCAGAGATTAGCTCATTCTTTTTCGTCGGGAGAAGACCGAGATAGCGCTGGGCGCGGGACACTTGCTTGCTCATCTCCTGTCTACGCTGGACAGCGACCTGCTGGTTGGCCTTCTTCTTCGCTTTCGACTTGGCCTTGCCGAGCTCAACCATCGTATCGATCATATCCTTTAAAGCCTGCAGGCTGCGTTCGTTGGGCATGGTGCCGGTGGGCTGTGACGGGTATGGAATGGTGCTGATCAGGAGATCGTACTGATCCCGCGATGACGTCCGTCCCAGTGACAGCGGGCGCAGCTCGTCCGGTAGACTGTCGAGATTGACCACGAGACCGTCTTCACGAAGCTCCTCCGTCAGGCTGACGTGTGCTTCTGGGAAGGCTTCATTGATCTCATCAATAAGAGCCTGCAACTGATGCTCTGGTACGAAGGTCGTAGGCCTCCCAGTATGGTAGTGATCTGACCAGATGTAGTAGCTGGTGAAGAATCAGTGGGCATCTTAAGCTAAGTGGGGGAGTGGAGTTGACTCACACGTCCCACGGCCGGTTGTAGATCTTGTTCGCGTCGAAGAACGCAGTGGCAAGTGGTTGACTCCACTGAGGACTGACGAACTTGTAGCAGAACCGAGTGACGGGGAGGAATGGACTGAAGCTGAATCCTCTTGGCGCCGGTTCGCCCATGGCCATCTGCGAGTGAGCGTCTGCGTCGCTGAGCGGAGATGCTGATGATGGTAAGAATTGCGGCGTGAACCGGGAACCTGTAATTTCTGGCGACTTCGGGCGCCCTTCTTTCGCCTGTTCCTCTGGAGCACGGCTCTGCTCGATGACTTCTTGTACCGAAGGCAGCCCGTCGAAGGGGTTCTCGCTGTCCTTAGCATGCTCATCCGGGACAGATGTGAGTGTAGCTGGCTCTGCTTGCGGTGGAAGCTCTGCAGGCATGTTCGCCTCGCCGCCTATGAGGCCATGGAAGCGCTGGATACCGCTTGATGCCATTGCAGGAATTAGTTTTCGCTGACAGCGTGTGGGACGCTTTCTGGTGCCGCAAGGTTGTCGCAGAGTGTGATGCTGCTCGGGTATGTCGGTACGGGAACAGGTGAAGGAAAGTGAGTTCTACTTATGGCAGGTGAGACTTTCCGCCAACACAGCGGAGGACTCAAGTGAGTGAAAGGAGGTGGAGGTAAAGCCTAGCAACGCCTTTGCAAGGCTGACCTTTCTCGTGCCTTCTTTCCATCAAGGGAGCGTCAAAGAAGAACATGAAGCTGGGAAGCAGCAAAGCGTCATGGCAAGCACCACGTTTGTGCCTGAATCACCTAACGTAGTCTCGCCGACACAACACGATGCGATGCGTTTGTGTCTCAGCAGGCTTCATGGTGAGGAGAACTTGAGGGGAGAATACCTGTACAGGTACAGGTAAGGTAAAGACAGCGCGAAACGGGCACCATCCACGAACTCACGTGACTTTATCATCCTCAGGCAAGAATCGGACGTCAAACCGACCTCAGGCTCCAGATTTAGTGAGACTGGAGTACGGAGTAGAGTGTCAACACAGAACCCAGGCCATATCTACTTTTCACCCCGACATACCGTGTCTCTGCTACGATAGCAAAGCACCCGAGCTGTGGCAACGATACCGCAATGCCAAATAGCCAATCTGACCAGAAATAGTCCCACCTTCCAGGCCAATTGCGGTCCTCGAGACCGGCAACATGTCTTCGCTGAAGCAGTTCATCCGGAACGTGCGCGCCGCCAAGACCATCGCCGACGAGCGCGCCGTCGTATACAAGGAGAGCGCGGCGATCCGGGCGAGCTTCAGGGAGGAGAGCAACAATTCGGACGTGCGGCGCAACAATGTCGCCAAGCTGCTTTACCTCTTCACGCTTGGCGAGCGAACACACTTCGGTCAGATCGAATGCCTCAAGTTGCTGGCCTCGCCACGCTTCGCGGACAAGCGCCTGGGCTATTTGGGGACGATGCTGTTATTGGACGAGAATCAAGAGGTGTTGACGCTGGTCACGAATTCGCTCAAGAACGACTTGAATCATAGTAATCAGTATGTGGTTGGGCTGGCGTTGTGTACACTCGGGAACATCGCGTCGGTTGAGATGTCGCGAGATCTGTTTCCAGAGGTGGAGACGATACTGTCGTCCAGCAACCCATATATCAGGCGGAAAGCAGCACTGTGCGCGATGCGGATATGCCGGAAGGTTCCCGACTTGCAGGAGCACTTTTTGGAAAAGGCAAAGCTATTGCTGAATGACCGGAACCATGGCGTGCTGCTCACTGGCTTGACGCTTGTGATTAGCATGTGTGAGGCAGACGAAGAGGAGGGCGGAGAACAGGGCGTTGTAGAGATGTTCAGGCCGCTCACGGGCAGCCTCGTCAAGATGCTAAAGGGCCTCTCGCAGTCGGGTTACGCTCCGGAGCATGATGTGACAGGCATCACAGACCCCTTCTTGCAGGTCAAGATTCTACGGCTGCTGCGGGAGCTGGGCAGAGGCAATGCGCAGACAAGCGAGCAGATCAACGACATCTTGGCGCAAGTAGCGACGAATACGGAGTCTTCGAAAAACGTCGGCAATTCGATCTTGTACGAGGCTGTGCTCACGATCTTGGACATCGAAGCAGATTCCGGCCTGCGAGTGCTTGGCGTGAACATCCTTGGCAAGTTCTTGACCAACAAGGACAACAACATTCGCTATGTCGCACTGAACACGCTCCTCAAGGTCGTAGCAATCGAGCCAAACGCCGTGCAACGACATCGCAACACCATCCTTGACTGCCTGCGCGACCCGGACATCAGCATACGGAGACGAGCACTCGACCTCAGCTTCACGCTCATCAACGAGTCGAACGTACGAGTACTCATCAGAGAGCTCTTGTCATTCTTGGAAGTAGCGGACACGGAGTTCAAGCCTATCATGACCAGCCAGATAGGCGTCGCTGCGGACCGTTTCGCGCCCAACAAACGATGGCATGTCGACACGATGATGAGGGTGCTGACATTGGCTGGCAACTACGTCAAAGAGCAGATCTTGTCTTCATTTGTTCGTCTCATCGCTACCACCCCGGACCTACAGACATACTGCGCACAGAAGCTTTACGCTGCGCTGCAAGATGACATCAGCCAGGAAGGTCTGAATCTGGCTGGTGCGTGGGTCATTGGCGAGTACGGCGATGCGCTGCTGCGTGGTGGCTCGTACGAAGAAGAGGAGCACGTCAGGGAAGTGAAAGAGAGCGAGATTGTCGATCTGTTCACCGTCATCTTGAATTCGAGCTATGCCGGACAGTCCGTGACAGAGTACATTATCACCTCGGCCATGAAGCTCACGACACGCCTCCAAGACCCGGCGCAGGTTGATCGATTACGACGGCTACTGCTGAACCGGCAAGCAGATCTTGACATCGAGGTGCAGCAACGCTCCGTAGAGTACGGCAACCTCTTCGGCTACGACCAAGTGCGACGAGGAGTCCTGGAGCGTATGCCGCCACCTGAGATTCGCGAGGAGCAGCGAGTACTGGGCGAAGCGACCAAGAACCGACATAGCAAGGTGCCTGCCAAGAAGAAGGCTAGCCAAATCACCGAGAACGACCTGTTGGATCTCATGGGTGGCGACACGAGTATACCTGCCACGGATATGAGCGCGGTCATTAACGGTAACCAGCAGAACACGGACCTTCTGGCCGATATCTTGGGCGGCGACAATACCGTCTCTTCACCTATACAGCAGAGCGCGAGTCCCTTCGCTAACGGCCAGGCGGGCGCACAAGGCGGCAACGCTATGAGTTCGATTATGGACCTTTTCGACTCGCAGCCCGCCGCGGCACACACGCCTTCCGTGCCATTGAGCTCGAACAACGACATCCTAGGCGGAGGAGGTTTCGGTTCACCGCCTCCGCAGCAGCACACAGCGCACACAGCCTACAGCAAGAACGACCTTCTCCTTACCTTCACCGTCCAGCGCTCACCCCAAGCCGTGCAACTCCTCGCCCGCTTCCGGAACCAATCAGCGTTCGAGAGTTTCAGCGCGGTGAATCTGCAGGCTGCGGTCCCGAAGACGCAGAAATTGCAGTTACAGGCTATCTCGAGCAGTGAGTTGGAGGCGGGACAGGAGGCGACGCAGGGGATGAGGGTGGTCAGCGTGCAAGGCGTAAGTCGTTCTTGCTAATCTATCTCGTTGAGTCGGATGTAATGCTGACTTTCTCATGTCTTTAGCCACCACCGCCGCGGTTGAAACTGAGGCTAAAGGTCATCTATTCTAAGGGTGGCGGAGCACCGGTGACGGAGCAGGTCGATTGGGCGGAGCCCGCGTAGTTGCGTACCGCAGGCCATAAATTATAACCCGCCGGGTGTGGAGGTAGCCGACTCCTTTGCGAGCCCGCTACCTCTCAGGTAACGTGAGTGCGTGGCGATGCGGTCTGAGCCATTACAGCGATCAGTAACGCAAGATGACTCATGCGGTCTAAGTAGGCAGACAGCTTCGGCGTCCGCTTCTCCATCACACTATGTGCTCAACGGTTGTCGTTGTGGTCGGCCTGGTGGGTATCATTAATACGGCTTCTCACTATCTCGTCATCCATTTCCTCTCCCCTTCCCCTTTTTCGCCCAAT
>JAVRRR010000151.1:9027-19223 GCA_035927975.1 Rachicladosporium monterosium | reverse complement strand
TGCGCGGGCCAGGGCGAGCAGAGTCTGGCGGACTTGTGGGATTATGTTTGTTATGGGAAGGTTTATCGGCATGAGGATCCGGGGGAGGGGATGAATATGTAGGTCTACTCAGGTCGCTAGGCTTGGGTCGGGGGTTCAGAGTGTGGATACTGATTCGTGCGACAGCAAGGTTTACGTCTCGTTCGGAGGGCTGCTGTGTTGTCTGGACGGGCCTTACAAGAAGCTCTCGCCGCTGCGAATAGACAATGTCTATATGCTGCTGAAGAAGTGAGGAGCACCGCGTTCATACGCATAGCTGGAAGAGCACGTTTTCGGCAGGGCAAATCACATTAGCGAGGCGTTGGTGGAAAAGGACGAGCATGTGCTGCATTTACATTGCGCTTCGATGGGTATCATAAGTATGAACAAACGCGTACGCCTTCACGGCCACGCCTTCATCATACCGTCGGAAACTCTAACCTCCGGTGCAGCCTGGCCACCAACTCGATGTACCCTTCGTCCTCCGACGTCAGGATGCCATGTCTGACGAAGAAGTCAAGCAGCACCAACGCGCAGTTTGGTTTGAACTCGCCTTGCCTCAACGCCTCCTTCACGTCCTCCACGCTCATCAGCTCGAAGCCTTCCACCTCGTCATCCGACGGTTTGGGCACCACGCTCTCCGGCAGCTCCAGGTCATAGACGTACTGGCACTCTGGCTGCAACAACCTTGTCTCGCCTCCTGCTCTCTGATCGCGGATATGGAAGTACGTCACCGTCCCAACAGCCTTAGCATGCTTGCGCACCAGATCTTCCGGCAAAGAAGCCTCCTCCACACTCTCCCGGACCATAGCCTCCAGCACACTCTCTCCAGTCGCGACTCCGCCTGCAACAGTATTGTCCAACATACCACCATACGTCTGTTTGTTGGCCGCCCGCCGTGGGACCCATATCCGCATCTCCTCATCGCCTCCGACTTCTGCCTCGCTCTTAGGACGCTTACTCCGCGTGTACGCCGTCATATGAACTCCATACGTCACAATCCCGAACAACGCGCTCGCAGCTCGCTCGATACTGAACAGTAGCTCCCGCCCAGGCCCGTAGACGGGATACAGCTCGTCCCGCCAACCTCGCAGTATCTTGAAGTGATCGGTCGCGCGCAGAGCTGATGTGGTCATGGCTACGATTTTGCTGCGTTCCTTCTCCGTGCTGCCAGTGACCAGCGTCAAGCTGCGATCGTGGTCGTCGACTCGCCAATCTGGCAGTCCTCGTAGTACCGCGGCGACGGAGGGGAGGATATAGCCTAGCTCTGTACCTGGGTAATCGGCAATGTAGAGGGCGTAGTAGGTGTTGATGTGCGCGAAGAACAGCTTGGGGTTTGTCTGGTAGTAAGGAAAGTTGTCGCATTCTTTAATCAGGTCAAGGTTGCTTCGCGGTCCTGTGAAGATGGGCTGAGGGGCTTCGAAAGAGAGGCCTTCGTCTGTGATTGTTGATCGTGACTTGACCGGACGTTTGCCTTCCTTCGATCCAGTTGTCATCACGGGCCCGTATTCATCGTCGTCTTCGTTGACTTCATTGTCCGGGTTCATGCTGCTGTGTCCTGCGGGCCAGGTGGGCATACGGAGTGGGAGCTTGGGTAGCTGCGGGAGGTTCTCGGGGATGTAGGAGCGGAGCTTGTCGAGGTTGAAGGAGTCCATGGTGGCAATGGCTTTTTTCGAAGATGCTCCGATGCTATTATGGCTGTTGAGCGCGTCGTTCTGAAGGAGATGTGGTGTATGGCAGGATGTCAGACGAGCATTGGGTTGGAACTCATCAGCTGAACCCTGAGAGCATCTCCACAAGCGCACTAGCTACGGCGGGCGAAATGTCACCTCACGCAGAACGGTCGGCCACATTGCAGGTGAAGAGGTCAATCAAGAATTTACCACGTACATACGGGAAACCCCTTCCTACACTACTCTGTCCCCGATAGCGCGGTCTTGCTATGATCAGCTCGTCAATCGAAGCCGGCAGCTGTGGCTTTCACGACGGTCTAACACCTCCACCCTCGGGCTGTCTGCACACAACCGTGACAACCCCAACTCCGCGCAATCGGGCGACTCGTGCAGAGTAGGATGGTACACCAGAGCTGGTCCAGTCTTCCGAAGATCAGAGTACGCGACAGCTCATAGGAAAGACTCTGTGCCTTGGTGGCCGCTCGAAGCACATTTCCGCGTCGGCCGTGTCCAGTGCTTACTCATATGGAACTTGTGGCCAATCGATGACACCCCGATGAGGAATCTTTTCCAGCGTCAAGTGCAAGATATCAAATCAGCAGGGCGAGGGCCGGCCTCAGAAGCGCTTCGTTCGTCCGCAGCGTCCGACGACCAACGATGACCGACGGACGAGCGCGCCACATGCAGTTTCCCCGGATTTGTGAACAACGGCACGTCATCCAATCGCGTCTTTGCCTTGAACCTTTGTATTGCTAAGCACCGAGAGCTTGCCAAAGTACATGTATATCACCCGAGCCTAGAGCTCCGTTTCTATCGACAACCCTCCTCGCATCCTGTTCTCCACGTACTCAGCATAGCAATCATGGCGTCCAAGGCAATCGCAATCGTCGCCGGCGTCGGTCCCGGCACCGGTGCAGCAGTGGCCCGCAAATTCGCAGCAGCATACCCCGTCGTGCTCCTCGCTCGCAACCCGGCCAACTACGAATCGCTCGTCGAGGAGATCAACAAGAGCGGCGGCAAGGCCATGGGCATCAGCACGGATGTGTCGAGCCCGGAAAGCCTGAAAGCCGCTTTCGACAAAGTCAAGGAAGAGCACAAGGACGCGCCGATCGCGGCTGCTATCTTCAATGCTAGTGGGCGGTTTGTGAGGAAGCCGTTGCTCGATATGGCGGTCGAGGACTTTATCGCGGGCTACGATGTCGGCGTGTAAGTGGCGAAAGCAACCATTGAGGGAAAGAAAGCAGAGCATCAGCTGACAAATGCTCGCATGCCCACAGCAAAGGCGCTTTCCTCTTCTCGCAAAGCACTCTCCCGGGCCTCCTCAAGCACGCCGAAGACAAGGAAGCCAAGTACCCACCAACCCTCATCTTCACCGGCGCAACCGCCTCCATCAAAGCCAACGCGCTCATGTCCGGCTTCGCGACGGCCAAATTCGCCCTGCGTGCCCTGTCGACTAGTATAGCGAAGGAGTTCGCGCCGAAAGGCGTGCACGTCGCGCATGCGGTCATTGACGGCGTGATTGATATTGAGCGGACGAAGGAGTGGCTGAAGGATATGCCGGCTGAGGCTAAGATTGGTCCGGAGGACATCGCGGACGCGTATTGGCATTTGAGTACGCAGAGTAGGAGATGCTTTACGAACGAGATAGATATTCGGCCGATGCTGGAGAAGTGGTAGAGTAGATACGCTCAAAGAATGAAGGTTGGGACTGCTATTGTGCTTTTTGCTTTGGAGGTGTCGCTTTGCGCCGCGCTCTTTTGTTTCGCAGCCTCCCGTGCTCGGCGCTTAGCGAGGAAAGCTGAGGTGGCTTGACTGCGTGCTGTCGAGAGGAACAGGCTGTCGTCGTCGTCGTCGTGACCCGTGTCTGCTGGTGGTGGTGCCTTGGACGAGGAGGCGATAGTAAAAGTCGGGCTTGCTAGAACATGACTCGCTTGCGTAGCGCTTGTCTTGCTGGAAGGCTTGTCCTCATCCAGGGTGCCGGTGAAGCGTTTGAAGAAGCCGGAGGTCTGAGGCTGCTGCTTAGTGCGGCTGACGAGCTCATTGCTGGTCTTGGAGAGTCGCACTGCCGGAAGCTTCGATCTCCGAGCCTGCTGCGCATGTGACAGACCGTCCAGATCATCTTCCTCATCGCTGTCATGGCTCTCAGATTTGGGTTGCTTCGTCTTTGGGATTCCAATCTCGCGAGACACCACCTCCGGATGCTGTCGTTTGACCCGCACCTTCTGCGGGCTTTTCGCAAATCCGGCAGCAGCTCTGGTATTCGACCGCGCCTTCGCCAAGACCGTCAGATCCTGCGCTTCCCGCTGCGAGCCCGTCATCAATCCAGCAAGTTGAGGGTCGTGCATGTACTCATCCTCCTCCTCGCTCTCATCTCCAACACCCATCTTCTTCAATCCGCGTCTCACCTGCCTCGCCTTCTCCTCAGCCTCCAACCTCAGCTTCGTCCCAGTGCTCTGCGCTGTCCTGCCATCAGTCGGGCGCGCCATAGCCTGTAACGTATCCGCGCCGCGGGATCTCGCCAGCTTCTTAAGCCGGACGTATTCCGCGTGGTGGATGTGCTGCGTATATGCCTGCGCTGTGGAGTGGAACTCGTCCTCCACCATCGTCCAGATGTCGTCGGCCGTGTAGCCTTCGTGCATGAACTCCACATCCGGTGGTGCTGGAGGCGGGGAGGTGGATGGTGAGCGCGCGTTGGCTTTCCGTGCGCGACGCTGCGGTGTCGATACACCTGTGGTGTTTAGGTCGGAGTCCACTAGGTCACCTTCCGGCGTCGCGGCGCGTTTGCGCTTCGACGCTGGAGGGGCGGACGATGCGTTCTTCGGTTCCGGCTTCTTGGCTGTTTGTGCCAGCCATGGCAGGGTACGTGGCATTCCTACTCTTGGTGCACTTGGTCGTCGGCGTCTCGTAGACTGCTCAGCCGGCGCAGACCCTATGAGGACAGCGTTTCAGTCGCGCCGCTTTGTGATGGTGGCGTCTGCTCCAGCTGTGCATTTCGGGTAGTAGGAAATGCCTGGCGACTACTGCGCGTAAGGACGCGTGTATCAGGTGAATCTGAAAGTGTTTGCGACGAAGGTGTTCCGGAGCGATCTAGAAGTGTCGGAGAAGGAGACAACGCTTCCCATTCAGGCAACAACGCTACCAAAACCTTAACCTCGTCCTGAATGACTTTCTTGGCGACGACATATTCATGCAAACACACATTGTTGAAGGACTAGACCCTCAAGATGCTAGCGATTGCTATCACGGCAGAGCTCAACGGGCAAGCGAATGCGATGAATCATCCATGAACGAATACTAACATCTCCCAGCGTAACGGACTTGCAACCCGAAGACACCGAGCAGACGCCTTTCTACTACACCTTCAAAGTGCAATGCACATCATGCCGAGAAATTCACCCGAATTGGGTGTCCGTCAGTCGCTTTGTATGGACACCGGTGCCGACGAGGTCGAAGAACATTATTGACGTCGCCACGCCAGGAAACCAACGAGCAATCCGGCAGCAGAGGCGACGCCAACTTTGTCTGGCGGTGTAAGAACTGTAAGGTCCGCCAACATCTACGCAACTTCCAAGACCCTACATCGACTAAGCCATAGCCAGAGAGAGCACTCAGCAAACATCACCGACACACCGAAAGCCTACCCGCAACAAAGCCCGGCCAAGGCGAAGAACATCCTCACGCTCGACTGCAGAGGGCTGGAGTTTGTCGAGTTCAAGGCCGATGGCGCGTGGAAAGCTACCGGCGTCGAGTCCGGGACTAAGTTCGCGGACATAGATTTGACGGAGGGGGAGTGGTTCGACTATGACGAGAAAGCGGGCGAGGAAGTCAGTATCAAGGACGTGAAGTGGGAGATCCGCCGGGCTTGATTGGGGGAGGCTAGGAGTGATGGGATGAACGCAGGTTAACGTGAAGGGGTCATGCCGCGTACTCGAGTCTGATTGTCGGTAGAGTTGCGACAAAGAGAGGCTACTCCCTGTCTTGGGAGTTATAGATAGCCGATGCTGAACCATCGGCTCCAGTCACCCAACGACCACGAAGCAAGCCTGCCGACTCCATGAACCCTTCATGTGTCTACACAAGACCGGATACATCTCAGACCAAGGCAACAACTTGCAGGTGTCTGGCAGTAACGTCGCGCAAAATCAGACGAGACTCCGCTTTGCCTGCATTAAGTTGTGCTAGGTTCGTCGCTTGGACTGTGAGCATTTACTGCCTCTGCTACGCTTGCAGTACCCTTGCGCTACACGTGACCAGGCAGGATCTCATCCTGCCAGGCACCTTGACATGGCAAGCGAAAAGCAACATATATCTCCGCATTGCACAGCCCCTTTCCCAGATTGCTTAAGACCAATGCGTCCGCACCTCGCAAGATCAGAACACTGGCATTCGACCACTGATAATGACAATGAGTTCGAATTTGATCCACCGCAACGTCGGTACACAGCTAGACGCAGATACTTTGGCCACCGGACTACTAACACTCCCGCAAGAATTGCGAGACATACTCTACGACCTCACCTTCACCACCTCCTCGCCACCTATCCGCTACATCAACACCACCTACAAACCCCCCCACCTCCTCCAAGTAAACACAACCTCGCGACAGCTCTTCGCACAATCCTACTACAGCACCACCATCCTCTTCGAATGCACCGACGGCAGACTCCTGAGCGCCTGGTTTCGGTCCCTGACTCCGAGGCACCAGGACCTCATCCGCGCCTTGCGGTACGGTCCTTCGGCGTATGTGCCTGTTCCGAGTAACAGCCACAGTGGCCGAGCGTTTCGAGAGGGTCTGGAGCGAGGGAGTTTCCGGGGGTTCCATCGGCCGAGGCGGTGGGATGATAGGGAGGGGGCGCAGCAGACTGCGCTGTGGACGGCTTATCCGTGAGCGCGGGAGGTGTCTGCCGTCGAAGCGTTGCTGTAGGATTTGACCGGGCTACTATTGCAAGTAGGTAGAGCATGAGTCCGGCGGAAGTGATGTCCAGAGCTGACGAAGAAGCTAGGCTTTGGCTAATCACTTTCTTTTCCATTGTAGCCAGGCTATCCGTAGCGAAGGGTGACTGGGGACTCGACATCAGAGGTGCTTGAGTTCGGGTGCCCCAAGCTGCTCATCCGGAATCGTTGCGCCCTCAAGTAGTTCCTGATCAACACACGGAAGGCAGAATGTGGATTGCAGCCTGCACATCAATACTCGCCACGTTGCTGAGCGCGTAGTAGCATCAGAAGTGCCAATCCGTGCAGCGCAACGCCTTCTACTCGTATCAGCGGTGCGAGACAGCGCGTGGAGGTCCACTCATAGCTCCCACCAGCTCTCCATCACAGCCTTGGGCGTCTCCACGTAGGCAGCCTTGCATACGCGTGCAGTCACCTGATTACTGCTTTGACCTCGATAGCTGGTCTCGTTGCCATTTCACACACGCCGTTGATGCTGGATGGAGATGATAGATCTACGAAGGGGCTGGCTCAACTTCGCGATCTGTGGCTCGAAGTGGACGAATCGCGGGTTAGCGTTTGTGCATCCCATCCGGTTGCGACTCGCGGAAGCTGCATGTGTGCACGCAGCTCGGCGTACCACGACGTACAACGCCAATAGCAGTATTCGAGGTGTCACTACCAATAGCATCCCCGGAGCACGCTGCCAGAGCATCGACTGGAGGCGCCATGTCCTCGATGGGAGGGAGGATACTTCGTTGCTCACCAGCTACCTACGTATTTCCTTTCTATTTTGCTCCAGCGGACAGCCGGCATTCCATATATTAATCGCAGAGCCTTTTACCCGCGTATACCGTTGGGTCATCTCCAAGGTGCGATAGTATTAATGAGGCCATTCATTTCGAGGCCGTCGCACTGTTGTCTTCCCGTCCCTCATCTCACCTTCGAGTCCTCGTCTGTCTGGCGGAGGCGGAAGTCGTGCCAGAGCTCGTGGGTAGGAACTCGGGAGGATGGTCTCCCAGCCAATTGGGGGAATGGGCATGCAAACGAAGCACAAGGGGTGTAGATAGCGAGGGCATTTTAGAACATTAGAACGGCGCTAGAACGACAGCCCTGGCTAAAACGCCAAACCACTTTGGTGCTCGCTCGCTGGAGCCGTGCGACCCTTGACGAGCCTTTCTCCAGACTTCCCATCCGTCGTTCAACACTCCCGAGAAGCGCCCACATCCATCCCCGTCCATTCCCCTTCTACTCTCCTCACCACATGCAGACGTAGCACCAGTCACACTCACACACCTCCAGCGCGCCACTCCCACATCATCAATCTCTACAACTAGACTCTGCTCGTGGGTGTTGACGTGCGCACGCATTGCTCCGTTTGTTCCATCCAATCTCTCCCGAGAAGCCGAGACCAATTCAGGGACCACTCCAGACCTCTCCACTGCACACCTGACTGAACCTCCACTCCTTTGCGCGGACCGCACCTTACATTCGCCAACCACCCCGGACGCCTCGATTGACCGACCACACACCTCCACTTCCACCTTCTACATCGCTTCACCGCCACGCAACAATGGCATCAAAAGTGAGTGGCTCCTCGTAGTACTGCAGCCCGCTGTCCAAAAGCTAATGTTGTCTCAGTTCCTTCGGGAATACAAGCTGGTAGTGGTGGGCGGTGGTGGCGTGGGAAAGAGTTGCTTGACGATACAGCTCATCCAGAGCCACTTCGTCGACGAGTACGACCCAACAATCGAAGGTGCGAAGCTCTTTTCGCCACTGCGCAGCACGTCCTTGTATCGCGCTGTCCGGCTGTGGACGAGCTGACATCGCAACCGCAGACTCATACCGCAAGCAATGCGTCATCGACGACGAGGTAGCCCTCCTCGACGTGCTCGACACCGCCGGCCAAGAAGAGTACTCCGCGATGCGAGAGCAGTACATGCGGACGGGTGAAGGCTTCCTGCTAGTCTACAGCATAACGTCGCGGCAGAGCTTCGAGGAGATGGTCACATTCCAGCAGCAAATACTGCGCGTCAAGGACAAGGACTACTTCCCCATCATCGTCGTGGGCAACAAGTGCGATCTGGAGGGCGAGCGGCAAGTGAGCACAGAAGGTGGGTCATACAGAGCGCGCGCGCGTGCGTGCGGATTGGTCATGGCGGTGTGCGAGTGTCGCCACGTGCTCGCCATGCGCCAGCGCCGTGATCGTGTCCCCTTCCTGCACTTTATATCTTATTTGTGCGCAGCAGGCTAACTCAAGGACTGTAATGCAGAGGGCAAACAGCTCGCGCGCGGATTCGGCTGCAAATTCATCGAGACCTCGGCGAAGTCGCGCATCAACGTCGACAATGCCTTCTACGATATCGTGCGCGAGATCCGCAAATACAACAAGGACATGTCAGGGTACCCGGGTGGCAGCGGCTCCAAATCCAATGGCCCGCACGACAAGATGGAGATGGATGGGCATGATCAGGACTCTGGATGCTGCGGCAGATGTGCGGTCATGTAGACGTGCGTCCACGAAGAGGAAAGAGGGTCTGAGGCTGCGCGGTACGTGGCTCTGGCATTGGTAGGGGAGGGCATTGGGTATGTTCGAGGAAAAGACGGAGCAACAATTTTTGCGTGGACGACATGGGTGCGATGGCCAAACAAAAAGGGAGCAAGACCTGCTGTACGGTGGAAAGAAGACCGTGCGATACTGGCAGAGGAGAGGGTGGTACCCGCCGCTTGCATTTGCTTGAGTGATATCCCTTACCGAGCATTGGGTTTCAAGGGGGAGTGCTATGGCCTTCTCAGCGGGCGTATTGAGGCGAAGAGATGGCGCACTATCAGGTGCGCCTTTATGCTTTCTCTTCGGCCGGGCAGGACGTCACTCGGCACGGTTGTGTTGAAGCTGCGTTATGGTAGCACAGTAAGGCACTCGTAACAAGGCCAATTACTTCAATTACTTCCCCTCTCCTGCATTCTCCACAGACCCCCAAGCCCTCAGTAAGCGTGAGGTGACAATAATACACACATTAACATTGCCAGCTCAGAGACTCGCTTGACAGCCTCCTCAATCCTCCCTCTTCAGCCTCTCCCCGATCCCCTCCAACTCCTCCGCCGACTCAATCTCAACCACCCGTCCCGCCTCCGCCTGATTCCGCATCAGCTCCTTGGCGCCCGCATACAGCATCCGCAGCTCGCTCGAGCACGTCGGCGGCAAGTAATTGACCATCACGTACGGCACTGAAGCCCGTCCTGAAGCCTTTACCACCACCACCACGTAAACAGAACAGCCTCCAGATACCGGGCATGAGGTTAGGCGTACGTACCAGTGTAAGCGGATAACTCAGCACAACGAACCTGGGCGAATTATCCGGCAACTCGTCTCCCAGCTCCCTCATGCTCTTGTACACTTCATCGTCTACTTGTTTGATCTCCAGCGTCGTTTTGTCGATTTGGTCTTTGCGTGGCCACTCGTCCTGATCAGCGCGGGAGAGGAGCTGGTGGGGAGCGGGCGGGAGGAGGAGCGGGTGGTGTACATATTATGGCCTGGGGGTCTTTCGCGCGGGAGGTGCTCAGGCGGAATTT